>JBCFXI010000944.1:0-90789 GCA_038496175.1 Ampulex compressa
TTTTATTGAATGCAACGATTTTTGAAGCGGTAGTGGGGAGACCAAGGCTCGTTGGCCAGCTCGTAGTTTTTTCTTAGAATTTAGACTAGCTTTTAGGGTGGTCGCAATAGGCGTCTGTGATAAGCGGCGGGTCTATACTAAACACTTGACATTCCTTTGGCGTTATTTCAGCCGGCACCACTTGAACCTCCGTTGCGACGGTCACATCCGACGTGACTCACAGTATCATTGTTTATAGATATGGGCGGAGAAAAGGGAAAGAAACAAAAGTAACAAAAAAGGTCTGTTCTAATTAAGACGATCTCAGCGGTCGGCTTAACAACGCACTGCGTTTATTCCTCGAGCTGGACCTCTAGAGTCGTGAAAAGCGAGATAACGTCACAATTGATTCCACCGACCTGCGTATGCGTTAATAATTGTTTAAACTTAACATTTAGTGCTTCGTGGCTCACGGAGCAACGGTCAAATTACGACCCCGATAATACGCGCATCCCGCCGAGGATATTGGGCCTAGTACAATAACGAAGGATTTGAGATTTCACGATTTACTATAGGAATAAACTATTGGTTATTAATTAAAATTGAGGTGTGTCATCATTCGAATCCTACCAAGTCCACCACCGTCATCCGGAGCTCGGAGACCCGAGCCCATTCGTATCTCAATAAACATATAAGCAAACCGTCCGGCCGGTTGCCTTGGGTAAGGCTCGACGGACAGTTACAATATTAAGTACTACTCTACCTAAGGTGCATTTTCTCATTGTGCAGTAAAGAATGACGCCACCAAATAATATAAGAAAAAGTGTATATTTACGGGCGAAAAAATAAAAAGAAAAGTGCATCTCTGCGCAGATCGAAATTGAATGCTATTGGAACCCAATATATTGGCTATATTATACAAAATAGAATTGTGGGACACCATCGGCTAACGAATAATTACGGAAGAAACAATAAAAAAAATGCATTTCTGTGAAAGTGGAAATTGATCGTAAGAAAACTATCCCACCAGATGCAGAAAGTATCCGGTGATTTAACTCGTTTTCAAATATGATCCGGCGGTGGAAAGTGGTAGAAGGTAGGGTATGGAGCTGCAGAGGTAGAAAAAGTGAGTATAAATAGAAAGCTGTAAGTGAAACAGGTTGTTTAAGGTGATTAAAACCGTGAGATAACCGAGGTATTCGGTTGGAAAAAAGAATGACGAGTGAAGAATAAGAGTAACGAGCTTTAGGCTAGGATGTTAAGTAAAGAAAGAATGGTGCTGGAAAATGGAGGGAGAGTGCAGGGTGTGCGTAAGGGAGATATAAGCAAGCAGTAAGACGATGTCTGGAGAAGGGCAAGAAGGAAGCGTGCTGGGCTAGAGACCTGGAGGGCAAGCGTAAATGTAGGGGAACGCACACTAAGGGTGGTGTAAACTAAAATTTTAATTTTTACTCTTATAGTAAGTGCTAGTAAAGTAGTCCAAACTATAGAAGTAAGTTACTCTTGAAGTATCTTACTTCCGCAGTTTTAATCGGTGTGCACAATTTTGATTTACTATTTTAGTAGTAACTACGGAAGTAAGACGAATTCACTAAAGTAGTAAGCAGCTATTTCGTTACTGCTACCATTACATTTACACATTTAGCTAGTTCAAATCTCATTCCTTCAGTAAGAATTTGAAATCCTTTCTTTCACACCTGACAGGTTCATTCTATGATATTTCTTATACGAGAATGGGCGGTATTGTAGCGGGTTTCGGCTGGAGTTGGAGGCCTCACTAAAGGTGTAATTAAGTTTTTTGAAAGAAACATATCTTCTATCACCAATTATAAAAACAGCATACTGTCTATCTTTAAATTGAGCAACAACTGTGCTATTGCCCTAGATGCGAGCATCATGAGTCGATCTTTGCCATCGGCTAACAATACTTATGATTCTCATATAAAGTTCTGCATGAGATCCTAAAGGGGAAAAAATTGGAATATGGGCACAGTCGATAACTCCTATAACATTAGCGTAGGACTTTATCTACCAAACTGGAAGAAGCCTCTTTTGTTTTGATGAGCTGCTTCCCGAAGCTCATGATAGAAATTGTACGGATTCTTCCGATCCTTAACTACTCTTGGAAAATGTTCTTCCTCCACTTTCATACACTTCATATAGTCCAGGAAGTTTATTTTCAACTTATAAATTAATCACAACAAAAGGAAAACTACTTACGAGACAATTACTCCGCCTACTGAAAAGGAGTAAATTTTAGCTTAATTTACCCCATAACTAACTACAACAGTAAGATACTCTAGGCGGGTGCACCACAACACAAATTGAATAAACTGATTTACTCCGGAAGTAAATTAAAATTCTGCTCCTTTAGTAGCTTAGTTCTATAGTAATTTGCTCTTGAATGGAAGTTACCGATTTCTTCCTCTCATACCGATTTATTACAATAGTAACATAGAAGTTGTAGCGAGAAGGATGAACGAGATCACAGAGGATAAACGAGAGTATAAAGAATGCCAAGGAATGATTGAGGAAAGAGAAAGAGATAGAGAATGAGAGAGAATGAAGAAAAATGAAACAGTAAGAAAGGATTTAGATTTAGAGGCATACACGGGCAATAAAATGATGATGGTACGCGAAAGCCTGCGGAAGGGGTGTCGGAACACAAGAAGAACGTGCCAGAAACGTGCGAAGAAGGATAGAGCGATAACTGGTTAAGAAAACTGTGGGAGCGAGGGTCGAAAGCGTGTGGCATATCAAGTTTCGTGAAGAGCTGAGCCCTCATCATACCACAATTGAAAGGGATGAATCCGAAAACCGTTTCCTAGTTTTCATATATGATATAGAAAAAATGTTATTGCCTAAATACATGAAGGGGGAAAAACAAATTATACAACGTAGGTTTGTGCTAATAAATAATGTAAGAAAAATTCCATAATTTTTGGAGGACAAATTAAGAAGAGTGAATTTTTGTGAAGATTCGTATCAAATGTATTTCACTTAGTGCACATGCGTACTGTATTATTATGTAGGACATGATAAAGTTTCATCACTTTCCTACCTCACCTCTTCCCGTCACGCCGTCACATCTTCCTCATTAACACGGATTAGACATGAAAATTTCTTTCCCGCTTTTGGGAGGTAGGTACAATTTAGCCATATCAACTGATGCATTGTTTATCTAAAGCCAGTACATTGACATAATAAATAATGCGACGCGAATTGAAACAAGTGCTGCTATCTAAGCGTTATCGTTTGCAGAAATGCCAGTGACGATATATCGTTGCGTATCCGAAAGCACCTCACTACTCGTTATTATACTATTATATGTACTATTATTTATGAGCTTTTTCCTAAATGTTCGCAAATTCGTGAACGTACGATACTTCGTACGATACTTTCGTTCGGCACTAAAAGAGTTAATATTGAGATACTGCATAATATACACAGTGAATCAATAATTTATTTCATGACCCCTGCTGGGGGGCAAGGAGAAGCTGGAATGCAATCGTGGAGGTGTCAAGTGGCAGCGACCAGCTTGACTTGGTTTACCGACTCGGCGCTCGATATGCGCGCGATTTACAAATAGCGCAGAAACTTATAATTATGTTTGGTATAATACAGACCGAATCAATAATTTGTTCCGTGACCCCTGAAGGGGGGCATGGAGATGCTGGAATGTGACCGTGGCGGTGTCAGGCGGCTGAGGCCAATTAGTCCAGATTTGTAGACCCTGTGATCGACATACGCGCTATTTACAAACTCCGCAGAAATGTATAATTATCGTTGTTACAATACACGTAGGCATATTTAATTGTGTTATTCATAGAAACGTGCAAATACAATATTACAGAGCCTAATATAACTTATTGCTAGTTCAAGGAGGTGAGAAAAGAACGAATTACCTTTTAAAAGTGGAAAGATGTCCTTCAAAAAGGAACTTTTGCATCAGTATTATTACAGACAACGATTTGGTAACATTTATCGATTAAAAGGATTGCATCAAGTAGTTGTGCGAGGATTGATTATTAATTGTTTATTTTCAAAACCATAATGCACTTTTTCAGAGTTGTAAAATGGTTCTTTTCAAGGTTATGACACGATTCTTGATTGAATTACAAGTTATTTTACATTGGAACAATTTGTTGAGCAATTAATGTTACGAAATCGTTATATGTAATGATTTTGATGCAAAAGTTTCTTCTTAAAGGCTATTTTTTCAATTTAAAAAGGTAATTCGTTCTTTTCTCACCTTCTTGGACTAGCAATAAGTTATATTAGGCTCTGTAATATTGAATTTGCACGTTTCTATAAATAATACTGTAACGCCGTCTGAAGATGCCGCGTTATGAAAGCAGAGCGACGGTTGTCAACGGGCTTGTTGACAACAGAAGAATCGAGAGAGTCTCCCCGCCGACTTCGAGTCTGCCGGACGCGACTTTATCTTACGCGAACAATTTTGTATTCAAATAAACATTCTTGTTTCCTTTTTGTTAAGTGTTGAGTTAAGAAAGCGTCATGCAGTCTTCAGCGAGCACTCCCCGGCGCAACAATACAATTAAATATGCCAACGTGCATTGTAACATCGATAATTATACATTTCTGCGGAGTTTGTAAATAGCGCGCATGTCGAGCACAGAGTCTATAAATCTGAACCAATTGGCCTCAGCCGCCTGACACCGCTACGGTCGCACTCCAGCTTCTCCATGCCCCCCTTCAGGGGTCAGAGAACAAATTATTAATTCGGTCTGTACATAGTTTAAAGCTAATACCTTCATTTTCCATCCTCTTATACTGCCAATAACTTATATTAGGTTTCGTAATATAATCTTCGCCAGTTTCTATTAACAATGCAACAATATATAATATATCAATATGTATTACACCTAACATGATTATAAGTTTCTGCGCAATTTGTAAATCGCGCCATATCGAGCGTAGAGTCGGTAAACCAGGTCCAGCCGGTCCCTGCCACATGGCACCTCCACGATCTCATTCTAGCTTCTCCGTGTCCCTCTTCAGGGGTCATGGAACAAATTATTGATTCGGTCTGTAGCCACGTGCGGGGAAATAGCGACACCCAAGTCTTAACCCTAATGGTGCCAAACAACAATATATCATCGTTCGCAACACTTGCGAGAAGTGCCAGCGACGATATATCACTGTGCATCGAATAGCGCCTTACTATTTGCATTGCGAGAGGACTTTATCTGAAAATTAATTTATAAAACGTTACAAATAGTTTTATTTCATTGCAAAAGAATTAAAAAAATGGTTTCTCGATAAAAATTTTTGTTATATTCTATGCTGGTGTTACGTGCGCCGTCCCTACGCCTATGAAAAGGGAAGTAGTGAGACCAAATAATCACAATTATAGATATTGGGCGCCTGTGAATCGAAGCTGTGAAACAGTACCTTAAACGCAACAGGAAATGGGAAGAAGGACCGCGAAGACAGTAAGCCTTTGACAATATCATAAATTCTTAGAACTCCAAAACAAACCGAAATCTAAAACGCATGGGATAGATGCACGTGCAGAATCAGGTCACGATGTCGTCATTTTTTTATTAGAAAGGGGCAGACCTCTATCAATATACAACAGGGTATTTTTGACCGCGGCGCACAGTCTGATTATCATTATACGAGTTTGCACCACGGTTTGTGACGATCTCTCAATCTCCCTGCACTTAAGTTTTAAGTTTTTCACTTAAGTAAGATTCGATCATTTCTGTAAATATTCTTAACCGAGTTTTTCTCCATCCAGTAATAGACATCATGATATTCCTAAAACATTTGAGGCGCATTAAATTTGCGTATTGATAGTTTGAGAATATCGTAGAGACTCCGAAGCTCACGATTCTCGTGAACAATTTGAGGCGCATTAAATTTCCCAACCCGTATCTTCGGTTTTTAATCAGGGTCTAGACGGAGGATCCAAGACGCATTTATTTGCCTATTGGAAAATCGTCGAGGATCACGATTCGTCCCGATCCAAATCGTTTTCGGAAAGCTTGAGACGCATTAAATTTACGTATTGGCGGACCCCAAGCGATCGATCAGTTTGATGAGTAAACAATTTGAACGTAAACTTCGCGGTGGACAGGAGCTCGAATTTAAGCCTTTCACCTTGAGTTAGAAAAATTAATAAAAGCGGTTGTTGCCGAAAGAAGGTTTTGTTGACATCCTTCCGCAACCTCCAAGAATTCTCCCAACGTATTAACTAATTTGCCTCATCCCAGGGGAGTGTCGCGTAGACACGTTTGACCCGAAACCATAATCATCTTCGTCTTACAATCTCGATAAATAAATCGGGACGACACGAAACCGCGACTTGAATTCGACAGTCGCGGATAGTCCGTGACATATTTCTGGTGGCAAAGCGGTGGGATTGTCCGTAACATGTAAGCTTTTTTCGAAACCTTTATAATTTCATCCAATACGTCCGGTTATCTTCGCACAGGCACCGTTTTTTTGCCCAGAACTAAAAGAGTCAAACAGACTTGATGCAACAACAAGAGTAGAGGGGAGGGAAAGATAGGGCTCCCCACATATAATGTATTATCATACGTATAATTCCTGAACGATGACGATATGCGGGATAGCGATTTTTGTGAACCTCATTTTTTAACAAAATATAAAACTTGTTGATCGGCACGTTGCAAATTATTCACGAAATTGAGAATATTAATGTTGCAATTTAAGAGTTAATGTTAGATAAAGATAGAAGTTGGGACTCTCCGTGTATAAAGCATCCATTTCCTGACCGATATCAATAAGTAAGATATCGTTTTTTTTTTGTTCAGCTCGTTTTTTAACGACACATATAAATTTATTAGTTTCATATCATTGAGTAAATTGCGAATAAATTTAACTATTCAAATCAAAATGGAAAATCGTTGCGCCAATTAAGATAAAAGACTGCCGTGCTAATCATTGAAAGGCGCGCATGCGTAGTACACAATAATTCAGTACTTACCGCACTCAGCTCACCCGCCCTGACCTACGACGATGATAACAAAGTCAAAGAGGACCAGGAACCAGAATGGGACAACAATCTAGGAGTAACCGAGTGATAGGTCATGGGGGGGGGGGGGGTTCGTCAGGGGCGTGAATGCGAAAAATGGGCATGGGATAGTCAGCCATGTTAAAAGCAGGTGGATGGGCAAAAGGTTGCTTGGTAGGGACTGGATGGTTATATAATAACATCGTTACTATCGTAAAGTTGTACTTACCAGTGCTTACAATCTCACTGGTCGTCATAGTTTTTTTATGAACTCACCGCACAAAATTAGCTTCCTGTATCAAAAGAGATATTGTTAATTATCAATAGCAGAATGGTCACCATCAACAATTTTAATGTTAACCCTTCACTATTCATGACATTTTATCAATTTCTTGTAAGGTAATTCACATTGTGGCTTATATTTAACTTCCATTGTACTTGAGAATACACAGTGAATAATCAAATCAAAATCAAAACAATTCAAAGTCTATTTCCGCCAGCCAAAAATACAAAAGAAGTTGAGATTATTTATGTCATGGATAGGGTGGTCGCAAAGCATGTATAAAAAAAAATGATATGAAGTCATACTTGTGATACAATCGCAAAAAATTCAAAATTGGCCAGAATCTAAGATCTAAGAGTCAGCAAGAAAGAAGAAAGAGCCACATCTGCGTGGTGTACAAAGCAGACTTTTGTGCATTACATTTATTCCTCGACTTCTATAAAATATTCTATCCGCGTTATTCTTACACACGAATTTTCTACCGGTGAAAAACAAAAACAAGTAAAAGTAATGCTCCGCTACATTGCACAGATTATTATATTAATTTATTTGCCTGAAATCAATAATAACCAAAATTCAAGAGAAATAATAAAAATTGCATCCATCAGCACTATCAATACTATATTCCAATGCAATTTCTTTTTTCTTTTTTAATTGATTCAAAGTTATAATTCTCATTGCTATCAACATATATTTATCACTAATATTTCGGTTTCATTATTAACGCGACTACTAATTTTTTTTCAAAATTACTTTTGATGAAGTTTGCGTGAATTTCTTGTTACAGTAAAATCGCTTTAAAAGTCTAGCAGAATAGACACGATTTTTATACGAAATAGAAGACAGTTTTCCAGGCTTTTATGTAGCAACAGTTCCATTATTGACACTCTTGAGTTTCCTGATAAACGACACTGTGCTTACTCCTATGTCTATGCTATTTGGCCCTTTTGAGAAGAGCACGGCTTGACAATTTTTAAAACAATAATATGATTTTCTCAGTTTAACTTTTTTTTATCTGAAATTTTGTTTAACATATCGATAAGATTTTTTGAAATCAAAATAAGACTAAACATAATGTAATTGCAATCACATTTACACATTTAATACTTATTCTACAATCGATTTTATTATATTATCGTTCCAATTACATTCAAAGCTGGGCTGTTATTCACATTTGAAATAATAAAAAAGTATTTTTAATTTATTATAACTCATCCATAAATTTTTCTGAACTGCGATACTTAATATTTATTCGATAAGTACGTAATTTTATGATTTCATTACAAGCATCAGATTTTTTGTCAAACATAGACTCCGCAACTGTGTGAGTCAGCAATGTAAACTTATGCTTCTATGTCATCCCTCGAATGGTGCATCCTTTTTCATAAATATTACTTAAATAATGTCTCTTACGTCACAAATATTATACTACAATTTCCGCAGAATGTTTAAGCCGTGCTGCATAATAGTGACCATAAAGGCTCAACCGGAGTGCAACTTACGAAGTAGGAGCCATGATTTAAGGGCCACTTACGAGGAGGAAGACACGATTTGAGTGATACTTGCGAGGAGAAAAATACAATTTTCTTGACACCGTTAGGAAAGAAGTCTTTTGACTAATAATATAGAAACGTAAGCATGTATCACCAGTCGATGTGTAAAGGGAGTGTGACATTGACAGAAAACGAGATATTTGTAGCGAAGGTATAAGATTACATACCTACCAAATAAAAACTCCTGTTCCGTAAAATTTACGGAACAATTACAAAACTTTTTGTATTGTTACATGGAATATTGTATATATTAATACATTAAACGCCACGTTAGTCACCAGTGACCGACAGTGCACTTTCAGGTAACGCGCGTGGCCTGACAGGGATTTTTTTTATAAATTCGCGTAGCACTCAAGATGTTAAAAACATAAATGTAATTTATTGAAACAATATTTTGGATACGATTTTGGATACGGATTCAAAACAATCTTTATTGTGATAGAAAAAGTCTCCTAACCCATCTGCTTATACTCTGACACGACTATAGGCAAGCGGCCCACAGTGGCTCGCTTAAAGGGTAATTGTGACCTGCACAGAACGGCACGTAAAATCGTCGTGGCGCTTATGTATTAATAATAGTAATATATAAAAAAATATTTTATTCTAAATGATTCATATAAGTGTCTGTAATACTGCGGGGAGCATAGCTGATTAAAAATTGTTGAACCAGTGTTCAGTTTCCGCCATTGAGTTCTTCACTGCCCGTTTAGAATAATAAATACAGAATCATTATTTTGTCTCTGTTGTCCGCCCGAATAATGAAGACTTCGCTTGGTGCTTGTAGATTTTATCACTGCTATTTGTTTACAGCTTTACGCGCAACACCAACTGGATCTTAAGGTAGGTTTTCTTAGCGACTGGATTTTGCGCAGCAGGAACCGAATTTGCTTAAAAACGTTGGCAGGTGGGCGATGGAAAGTATATATTTTGCACTCCTGTCAACGTTTTTGGGCAAATTCAGTTTTGAGAGGCCATTAGGATTGCGTGAGCATACCACACGACTTCCTACGCGGCGGAGATGGTTCTGGTGAGGCAGCTCTCTGTCGAGCTACTGGTGCAGGAGGCGCGGGAACTCCACGTCCTCCGCCGAGGTAGAGATGTCCCGTCAGAACCAACGATCGATTTGGGATCCGCGAGGCGCCAAGCCCGACAGCGCGATGTCACGGATTAGCGTCGCCGCCTTTCTGAGCCCCCTAACGCGGGGCAACGCGCTGTCGCGGCACTCCTGCCCAGCCTCGAGAAGTGGCTGGACGGGACCTGAGGTCGGCGACCTACCGTGTGACACAGGTGCTTACCGAGCATGGCTGCTTCGATGACTACCTGTGTCGAATAGGGAAGGAGAGCAGAACGTGTCTTGCAGAACAATGAGGGACAGGGCCTCTCGCTGCTGGCAGTCGTAAACGCGATGCTGCGCGGCGAGAGATCCTGGCATGCCGTGGCCTCTTTCTACAAGAAAGTGATGATCCAGAAGGAGGCCGCGGGGCATGCTTGCAAAAGCGCGGATCCTCGGCATTGCGGGAAAGGCCGGGGGCACGAAGTGGAACAGAGGGCGCTCTGAGATCCCCATTGCTCCAGTCGCACCACTGGGAATTGCAGGCGGTTCGAGTGGAGGCTCGATCACCATTGCACGCAACTCCCCGGGGGGGGGGGCGTCCACTTAGCGGCCGCGCGTTGCTGACAAATTAGTTTAGCAAGCTGGAGGTTTTTCAAACCTCGTGTAAGGGTCTCACCAGCGACACAGCGCAGAGGGGGGCACCGTGATATGTTACTTGTAGTTCCGGGTGCCCCCCTTAACTGCGCATAGGGTGGCCGCCGTGGGGTTTTTTTTTTATTTTTTTATTTTTTTTTAAATTCATTTTTCGACACCGACAGCTAAGGTCATTTAGCCTAGAACCTACTGTTTAAGGTAGGTTCCGAACCACCAGAGCTGCGATATACATATCACGTAGAAAAACCAGAGGTGATGAACGGGATTCGAACCCGGGTCTGCCGCATGGCAGTCTGAGCCTCTATCGACTACACCACCGCAGCTCCTACCGTGGGGGTTTTAATCGGTAAGAATCCGGCACACCCCCGGATCATCCCCCAGGGAGCCGGGGAGTCTATGAAGGTTTCCTCCATGTAAAAAAAAGACACATTCAGTTGCTGCTATACAAGATACCGGTCGCTAAGAAAATCCACCTTTACCAGCAAGTAATAGTCTTTTTGACAATCGAATCACGTTAGTGTCGGCGAACGACACTGTTATTTACAGAAATATAATAACAATATATTAGGTGCGCAACTAAGTTCTCGCTGTTTTTTTAATAAAAATACAACCTTATCGTGAAAAAATGGTTACAAATGAATGATTCAAAGTATTGCCCATCGCTAGCTACAACTTTCTCCCATCTTTCTGACAGAGCTCGAATACCGCGTCAGAAAAACTTCTAGTCTTTTGAGGTTATCCACGAATCGAGCCATTTTTTGATGTCTTCGTATAAGCGGAACTGCTGATCGGACGGAACGGAACAAGTGATGATCGGAAGACGTAATATCTGGGGAATATGGCGGATGAGGTAGGACGTCCCATTTGAGCGTTTCCAGCCGAGCTGACGACGTAGGCGCATGACCGGGCAGTCCCCATAACTTTCTTTTTTTCGGGTTGCTGTAATGAATCCATTTTTCATCACCCGTCACGATACGATGAAGAAAACCCTTCCTTTTTTGCCACTGGAGCAGTTGTTCACAGGTGAAAAAATGGCGGTCAACGTTCTCTTGGCTTCAAATCATAAGGAACCCAAGTTCCTTGTTTTTGAATCATTCCCAACGCATGAAATCGCTTGGCAATAGCTTGGCGGGTAACTCCTAATACTGAAGCAACCTCTTTTTGTTTTTGACATGAATCCTCAACAAACATTGCCTCTAATTCAGCGTCTTCGAAGATTTTTAGCTTTCCTTCATGCGAACGGTTGTCAACGTTAAAATCACCGCCTTTAAAACGACGGAACCAATCATGGCACGTTGTTTTACTTAGAGCAGCATCTACGTAAACTTTTTGTAGCTCTCGATACGCTTCAGCAGCCGTTTTCTTCAAATGAAAGAAGAAAATCAACGCTTCCCGCAAATAACGATTATATGGCCCAAAATGAGACATTTTCACACATCTAAAAGTATACGACGCCAAAACAAAATCACTAATGGGTCAGACGGTTTTTTTACCATGTGTCTAAGCTTGGTTAAAGATATTTTGCTAGGTCAAAAACAACCAGCACTTACTGCTGTAGCCATCTATTCGCAAACAGCGGGAACTTAGTTGTGCATCTAATAGAATATTCATATAAACATATTTTATTTTTCTGTCATTAAATCCATGCTAATTTTAACCATTTTCCGTCGAAATTTTACTCGTTACCAAAATGAATTTTGTGTAACATTAAACCTGACAATATTAAATATTCTTCCTTGATAATGCTCGAGTGATCTTCGCTTTGGACAGGTGTGTAGGTAAATAACCACGGTACCCAAAATAACGTTTCGGCGATCTGGTATGTGACCCTCTTCAGAAAATTTATTTATTATCTAAGGAGGAGTTAAACATAAAGATAAAATACAATTCTATGAGAATCTTGGTGAATAAATTGAGGATAGTGAAAAATTTACATGATTGTATGTGTCTAAAAGTTTAGTTAAAGAATGGTACTTTAAAGAACGAAAACAATCATTTTTATATGGAGAAAAACTTTTCCTCTTTTTCCTTTTAAAATATCGGAAAATACGCCATAGTCGATGGAGAACAAGGGGCGTTCTTATCAAAAACTTTGTTATAAGTCGGCGTGGTTTTGCCATTACCAAGTTTAACTATTTAGAAGTAACCAAATTATTAGATATTTAGTACTAACCTTGATAGGTATGAAAATATGGTCTTACTTGTTAATATTGAGCGACGAGAAACATATTTACAGAATTTTAAAGAGAAAACAGAACTGATTGTTTGATAAAGTAAGGATTTGTACAAAATAAACTTAAACGAACATTCCAAAGTCCTGCCTTCGTCCTTATAGGAAGCAAAGTAACGTAGAAAATTTTATCCAGATCGATGTAGATCGATACATCGTGACCATCACATAATGAGACGACCCCACGAATTTTGAATAGGGAGACAGATCTATGCTAAAATAAAATATAGTAAAAGCTATGAAAGAATAACAATGAATGAACGATTACCTATTTACAAAAAGAGAGAAAAGAAGAAGAAGAAAAATGATCGGTAAGACATATATTCTATAATTATTTTGCCAACCAATCAAGGATGGCATTGTATTTGGTAGGTAAGTCAGAGTTGTTTACTTGTGTGTTTAAACTTTCTTTAGTAGATTTTATGTGGAGAATTTCTCATATTAATCTTCACTTCCACTTTTCCTCTTTTTCCAGTATAGAAATACCATTCCAATTAATTTTATGTCTAGTATTTTACAGTCCAGTATGTGTGTGGTGAGAACATTATGATCTATATCTTTTATATTATTTTTGTGTTCATGTATACGGCAGTGAAGAGGTCTTTTAGTCTGTCCTATGTAGGTCGACTGGCAATCCTTACACTCAATTTTATAAATGACATTGTTTTTGATGAGAGAATTATGCTCTCTATCTTTTCCTAATTTAATAATGCTGTTTATTTTGTTGGTGGATTTGAAGGCAATGTTTTTATTCAGTAATTTGAGAGTCCAAGAAAGGGTATCAGAGAGTGTGGAAAATATGAAATACTGATGTAACCTGAAGTTACAGAATCTTCAGTATCTATTCCGTCTAAGTTTTTACTGAATTGTTAATAATTGCTATTTTTTTAAAAAATACTGTTCAAAGAGCAAAACCGTTTCTTTATTAATCCGTTGTAAAATTTTGGAGGATAATCATTATTTGTCAAAATTTCATCCACAAGGGTTAAATTACTCTTAATACATTTAGGTAAGGGTCTGACAGCTCCATCGATTAGATTGAAAATAGTAATTATTTTATGTTTTATTGGATTAGCAGATAAGGCATTTATATATCCACCTGAAATGGTACGCTTCCTATACCATTTGAATTTCAATATATGTTGGTCTAAATCCCTGATAATAAAAACGTCTAGAAACCCGGCCATCACCTCTGGTTTTTCTATGCAATATGTATACTGTAGCTCTGGTGGTTCGGAACCCACCTTAAATAGTAGGTCCTAGGCCAAATGACCATAGCAGTTGGTGCCGAAAATTAATGAAAAAAAAAAGTTTAGAAATACAATACTATTATTGATTTCAGTTTCCATGGTGAATTTTAATCTGTTGTGGAAGCTATTAAACACGGACAATAGAATACTTAAGCCTTTATCAGATATGCAGGTTAATATGTCATCTGCATAGCGATAGAGAAAAAAGTTTGAATTTGGTATGTTATAGACAATGAATTTCTGTAGCTTCCATTATGATGTTCACAATAGTCGGAGATAGTAGGAAGCCCATTGGTATACCATAAACCTGTTTATAAACAACATTGTTATACTGAAAAAAGGTAGATTCCAAAATGAAACGAATTATCTCTATAAATTCAGATTTTTTGATTTGGGTGTGTTTTTTAATATACTTCCATTTTCTGTGTATTCCATCTAAAGCCAATTCGATAGGGACATTAGTAAACAGAGAATCTACGTCTAAGGATACAAGAATAGAGTTATCTGGAATATATAAATTCTCCAATTTGTTAATCATTTAAAAGCTGTTGGCTATGTAGCTAGTAGGTTTTGTATGGCTGTTGTTTACAATGTTGCTCATATATGACGCTAAATTGTACAATGGAGAACCTAGACTAGAAATGATGATCCTAAGAGGGTTGTTATCTTTACGTATTTTGATTAAGCCACAGGCTTTAGGTAGAGTTTCAGAATTCATGTATAAAGTCAACCAAGTGTGGTTCATAATAAGATCGTTGTCCCTTCACCTCTTGATCGATTGGTGTAATGTAGAAAAAATGTTGTTTATTGGACTGGGGGAAATGGATTCATAAGTGTTGGTATTCATGAGTAACTCCAACATTTTCTTGTCACAGGAAGACCTATCTATGACCTATCACTATGACCGTAGTGTTGCCTTTATCTGCTTTAGTGACAAGAAAAAGGCGATTGTTTTTAAGATATTTTCTAGTTAAATTGTAATTATGTAAAATCTTTTGCTCCGCACCGGATCCATGTGGCAAATTCTATTGAGGGAGCGGAGCTCGGCACGGATTACTTGTATTCATGCTTTATTGGTACAGACAGACCTATTAATTTGTTCCGTGTGCCTTGAAGGGGGGCAAGGAGAAGCTGGAATACGACTGTGATCGTGTCAGGCAGCTGGGGTCAATTGATCTAGATTTATAGACTGTGAATGACACACGCGCTACTTACAAACTGCGCAGAAATGTATTGTTATGGTTGTTACAATACACATAAACCTATTTAATTGTGTTATTCATACATTCATGCAAATACAACATTAAAGAGCCTAATATAACTTATTGATAGTCTAAGAAGGTGGGAAAAGAACGAAATATCTTTTAAAATTGGGAAAATGTCTTTCAAGAAGAAACTTTTGCATCACAATAATTACGGATAATAATTTCGTAACATTTATCGATTAAAAAGATTAAATCAAGTAATTGTACGAGGACTGATTATTAATTGTTACTTTTCAGAGCTATAATGCACATTTTCAAAGTTGTAAAATGATTCTTTTCAAGGTTATGGCACGGTTCTTGACTGAACTATAATTTATTTTACATTCGAACAATTAGTCAATCAATTAATATTACGAAATCGTTATATATAATAATTCTGATGCAAAAGTTTCTTCTAACGGATATTTTTTTAACTTTAAAAGATATTTCGTTCTTTTTCCGTCTTCTTAGATTAGCAATAAGTTATCTTAAGCTGTATAATGTTGCATTTCCACGTTTTTATGAATAGTACAATTAAATATGTCAATGTATATTGTAACAACCATAATTATACATTCCTGCACAATTTGTAAATAGCGTGCGTGTCAATCACAGAGTCTATAAATCTGGACCGATTGGCTCCAGCCGCCTGACATCGCCACGGTCGTATTCCAGCTTCTCCTTGCCTCCCTTGAAGAGTTGAGGAACAAATTAATGGGTCTATCTGTAGTGGCTTCTGTGACCCTTAACGGTGCGAAATCTTCCGAACAATTTTTCATGAAAATATTACGTTGGTACATAACAAAAAAAATGTAACGGGAAATATAACAAAACTAAATTCTATTTTATTAAATTGCCCTAAAAGTGTCTCTTGCTATCCCAGTGCAGCCACTTCATATAGTGATGACTAAACACACATAAAACCTAATCTGTCAATTGTGGACTATCCTCAGTTGTCCTTTAGCTGCATGCATAATTTAATAAAATATCATGAAGAGGTAAACTAATATTTTATATCTATATTTCGGAAAATTTTTTTTTATATATGTATTTGTACATTATTATCTTGTGCTTATCATGTTTCTTTATATAAATAAATTAATCTGAAAATATATTTGTTCTTTTTCACATATGCCACGATCTACAGTCGGGACCGATTTTTATATTAATTTATATCACGAAGATTCGCGGTTTTCGTGCCTACGCGACACTCACCTGGGATGAGGCGAATTATTTAATATCTTTGGGCGAATTTCTCGATGGATGAGGTGAATTCTTGCACGAAACCACCGTAGGGATGCGCTTGTTCGAGAAAAGGTACCGGAGTGGTTGCAGGAAGTTGATAGGGTTCTTCAACACCGCCGAGGTTCTCTTTAGTAACAGAGGTTTTTATTGCTTTCTCGAGTTGTAAATCAAAATTTCTAACCTTGGAATTCTGTCCGGCACGCGTTTTTCGTCTAAAAAACAGTTACTTAGAAAATCAGATTCTCCAAGGCTTTCGATACGCAAGTGAATGCGTCTCAGATTGCCCGGGATTGTCTTAAAATTCCAAGTCCTTTTGATATTCAAAAGGTTTCGATACGCAAGTAAACGCGCCTCAGAAAACTCAAGGATATCTTAGGTTTCTGTGTCCCTAGAGACTCCTTGCATAGAATTGCAAGTTAAAACGAATTTAACAAAATATATATAAATAAAACTATATAGATCTTACTAAATGTAGGGATCGGAGAGAGAGAGATCGAGAAGCTAGTCTACTGGTTCCCGAACAGAGTCTAAGTTTGTTAGTTAGTTAGTCTGTAGTCTGTAGTGCCCGTGCTCCCAAAAATACTCCCTTATATAACCGAGCCTCCCTTCCCTGAGCTACCCCTTCTGTAGTCGAGGAAATTGTTAATCGCAGATATATTAGTTGTTAGTTATTATTCGAAGGTTTGACCCACCGCTCTGTTTATCGAGGGCGCTTGGTGGCCATCCGCTACCTATCCGCAAGGATGTTTATGACTAGGCTACCGGTGGCTTGCAGCTGTGGTTTGTTGGCTAAGCAGTTGCTTCTAAGTCCCTTTTTTAGAAATATTCACGGTTAGATTATTAGTGGAATATTCTGAGCCCCTTGAGCGTTCCCACGCGGTCTTTGGTTATTTCGCTTCTTCTCTCTCGATCTCTTTCCTACTTCCTGAGGGTGGTAACAGCGTTCGTTACACATACCTTACATTACATAGGTGTATAATAATAACCTGAAAAAGGGAAAATAAATGTCATTTTTGGAAATTTAGTATATATAACAATAATAAGAATATTATTACAAATAACCAGAAGTATAACTGTAGCCTTATCCGTGTTTTACTTCACCTCGCATAGAGGCGCTAATTTAGCTGTATTTATAGGAAGCGTTAAATAGTTTTCCTGGCCACAATTTTGGGGGAAGCGCATAATAATTATGATATTTGTAATTAGAAAAATTCTACGCACACCGCCTCAGAAACCGAATTTGGAAAGAAGCTCAAATAAAAAATTCCTATCGCGGGAAAGTCTGCATTTATTTTTCAGGAAATTTGAGCTAATTTTTAAAAACCTGTTCTGAGAGCTGTTCCAACACCTCTACAGGATCTTTAAAAAAATTCATAAGGAATTATTGCTTTTTACTACAAAAAAACATATTGAAGGCTGCTTCGTCCAAATCTCCAGTTTTTGTTCATACGCTGTTGTTATGTCGATTCGTCCCTTTCTCGTCGAGGTTTCTCAATTTCTCCGCAAGAGGGCTCCAAAATCAGTGGGACAATTCAAGGATATCAACAAACTCACTCTTGCGCCCTCTTAAGGATGCACCACAAAACTAGAGATTTAGATGAAGCAGCCTTCAATATGATTTTGCGGTGCCCCCAAAACTAGAAGTCGATACCGCCTAACGATGCTTTGTTGCATGTTCGAATAGGTGGTACGCGTTTTCGTTGACCCCCATCTACTTGGAGATGTCGTCACGGCACTTTTCCCTGATTCGTCGGGGGAGGTGTCGCGGCGTTCTCTGCCTAAACCTGAGCTGGACCCTACCATCTGATCCGGCGAGATGGGGGTCACGAGAGAGGAGATGTCCGGGGCTATTAAGCGCCTCGCGACCCGCTGCACAGTGCCGGGCCCTGATGGTATCCCTGGACGCGCCTGGGTCTTGGCCCTAGGCGTCCTCGGGGCCAGACTGGTTGAGCTATTCAACAATTGCCTCCAGTCTGGCCATTTCCTCTCACTGTGGAGGCGGAGCAGATTGGTCCTTATAAGAAAGGACGGTCGGCCCGCTGAATCTCTCTCAGCGTACCGCCCGATCTGTCTGCTCGACGAGGTAGGGAAGCTGTTTGAGCGAATCATCGCTTCCCGCCTCGTCGGGCAGCTGTCCGCGGTGGGTCCTGATCTGGCCGAGAGCCAGTTCGGCTTCCGAGTGGGCTGCTCCACCGTTGACGCGGTGATGAGTGTAAGGGCCCACTCGGACTCGGCTGCCTCCCGGGGCGGGGTGGCGCTGGCGATATCTTTGGATATCGTCAACGCGTTCAACACCCTGCTCTGGGGGGCCATCCTGGGTGGTCTTCGGCATCATCGTGTGCCGAAGTACCTCCAGGATGTGATGGGGTTCTACTTTTCGGGCAGGTGGGTAGAATACCCGGACAGATCGGGTGCCATGGTGGCGAGGGAGATGCGGTGCGGTGTCCCACAGGGGTCCGTACTCGGACCTATTCTGTGGGACATCGCATACGATGAGGTCTTGCGGGTCGACCTCCCCCTCGGGGTCAGCTTGTCGTGTTATGCGGATGACACGATGGTTCTGGCCATCGGGGGGGATTACAGAGGGACGCTCCGCCTCGCCGAATGCGGGGTGGCCTGCGTCGTCCGGAAGATTGAGGAGCTGGGACTTCGCGTGGCTCCCCACAAGACGGAGGCGATGTGGTTTTTCAACCCTCGTCGCCATGGGGAGCCGCCCAGGTCCTGGCTCCATGTAGGTCAGACCGGGGTCGAGGTGGGGTCGAGGTGGGCTCCAGGTTGAAATACCAGGCTCACCTTGGACGGCCAGTGGCGCTTCGCGGTCCATTTTGATCGCCTGGCCCCTCGAGCGGAACGGATGGCAGACATGCTGGGCCGCCTTCTCCCGAACCTCGGAGGGCCTGGGCATGGTGTCCGCCGCGTTTTCGCGGGGGTCGTGCGGTCTGTGGCCCTTTACGAAGCCCCGGTTTGGCCCCGCGACCTGATGGCCAGCCGGCACAGCCGAGACAGGCTGCGTCAGATTGAGAGGCGGCCGGCCATTAGGATTGCGAGGGTGTACCGCACGGCCTCCTATGCGGCGGCAATGGTTCTGGCAGGGCAGTTCTCTATCGAGTTGTTAGCGGAGAAGGCGCGGGAGCTCCACTCCTTCCGTCGAGGCAGGGATGCCCCGTCAGAACCGGTGGTCGATCTGGGAACCGCGAGGAGTCAAGCCCGGCATTGCGCTGTAGCGGAGTGGCGTCGGCGCCTCTCCGAACTCACGAATGTGGGGCAGCGCGCTGTCGCGGCTGTCCTGCCCAGCCTCGAAAAGTGGATGGGCAGGCCCTGTGGACGACTGACCTACCGTATGACACAGGTGCTCACCGTGCATGGATGCATCGGTGAATACCTGTGTCGGATCAAGAAGGAACGGACGACGCAGTGCCATCACTGCCCCGATGCGCGGGATACGGCGCAGCACACGCTGGAGCATTGCCCAGAGTGGGTAAGCCTGCGCCGTGTCCTGCAAGGTAGTGTAGGACAGGACCTCTCGCTGCCGGCAGTCGTGAGAGCGATGCTAAGCAGCGAGAGATCCTGGTGCGCCATGGCCTCCTTCTGCGAGCAGGTGATGCTGTGGAAGGAGGCCACGGAGCGGGTACGCGAAAGAGCGGACCCGAGGCGCCGAGGAAGGGGTCGGGGTCGCGGGGGGCGCAAGCGCCATATGTCGCCCCCGCCTGATTAATTTTTGCAAAGTGGTGCGATTGAGGGCGCACTATGACACCTATTGCACCAGTCGCACTACGCGGGGTTACAGGCGGTTCGAGTGGGGGTTCGGGCCGCTATTGCACGTAACTCCCTGGGGGGGGGTGGGGGGGGGGGCGTCAGCGTTGCGGTCGCACGGCGCCGTCAAATTAATTATGTTGGAGGTCCTTTGACCCCCCGGGAAAGCGTCGCAGAAGCGACGCAGCACTGGGGGGCGCCGTGATGTGTTGCTTAGTAGTTCCCGGTGCCCCCCTCACTGCGCACAGGATGGCCGTCGTGAGGGTTTTAGACGGTATGAATCCGGCACATCCCCGACTCTCCCCCCGGGGAGCTGGGGAGTCTATGAACATTTCCACTACGTAAAAAAAAGGTGTCCTCATCGACGGCAAGCTTGCCGGACTAAAGAGAGACCTTGGGAGGAAAGCCCACCACTGCGTTGGAAGTGTGTTCTGCGCCCCGGTTCTCTCCAAACGGAGAAGTATCCGAAGGGTGCGGGACGCCACGGCCCCGGCGTTGACCCTCCCTGTGGGATCGCCAGAACCGCCATCCGCTTCTAGGCCGGGCGGTCAGTCAGCGACTGCTCCTAAAGCCGCCCATCTGGAAAAATTAGAAGAGCCGACAAAACCAGCAGCTGGTCTGGAGGAGACCATGTTCATGGAATAATCTTCATGCTCCATTGCCTTTTCCACTCCAACTTGAATCAATCACCAGGACCTAATGGTCCAGGACCTCCGCGAATGAAACATCAGGCTGGCGGTTGCCGCGAAGCCGTATCGCGTCCTGGATCACCCAGATGGATCGTCAAGTTTAGTATGCCGCGTGCACCACCCTTTACGCTGATTGAGGGGGCATCGCGGTGGTGGGATGTTACATCTTGCTCAACTGCGGTCTCGAAGCATTCGAGACACACCTGGCGAGGTGTAATCAATGTGTAACCCAACTAGCTCCTCGCCTGGTACTCGTTCTGGGAGACTTCAACGCCCACGCCACGGCGTAGGGTCGTTCACGACGAACGAGGTCGGGTGATGTTCGCTTGGGTGATGATCGTTGATTTGACGTGGGCAACCCCAGCCGCCGCACGTCGCATGTCGGGCTAGCGAGTGACAGACGAGATAGAATCCCTGTCGGACTATCAATACGTCCTACTGTATGAGGGCTTCCGTGCGGCGCAAGGCGCTCTCCGAGAAGCCAAGGCGCAAGCGTAGCAGGGTCTCCTCGGGATTCTGAATAAGGACCCAAGGAGGCGCTCATACCGATTGGTAATGGGTAAGATTCGCCCATAGGTCCCTCCGATTACGAAGTCTCTAGACACCCAGCTTCTTGGGGGAGCCGTCTCGGTGCTTTTCACCGATTCTGCGGGGAGAGTGTCGCAGCGGCCGTCACCTGTTACACTGCCGGACCCCACCATCTGGTCCGACGAGCAGGAAGTTACGAGAGAGGAGCTGTCCAGGGCTTTCAGGCGCCTCGGGGCCCGACGAACTACGCCGGGTCCCGATGGCATCCCTGGACGTGCATAGGTCTTGACCCGAGGCGTCGTCGGGGCCAGATTGGCAGAGCTATTTAACGGCTGTCTCCAGTCTGGCTAGCTCCCCACACTGTGGAAGCGGAGCCGTCTGATTCTGATCAAAAAGGAGGGCCAGCCCGCTGAGTCTCTCTCGACATACCGGCCGATCTGTCTGTTCGACAACGTGGGAAAGCTATTTGAGCACATCATAGCTTCCCACCTGTTCGGGCACCTGTCCGGCACAAGCCCCGATCTGACCGAGAGCCAGTTCGGTTTCAGAGTGGGTCACTCGACCGTCTACGCGGTCTTGCGTATGGGAGCTCACTCTGATTCAGCCGCTTCTCGGAGCGGGGTGGTGTCGGCAATATTGTTAGATATCGCCAACGCATTCAACACCCTCCCCTGGGAGACCATACTCGAGGGGCTACAATACTATCAGGTGCCAACTTATCGCCAGGATGTGATCGGGAATTATCTGTCGGACAGGTGGGTAGAATGACCGGACAGATCAAGCACGCTTGTCTTGCGGCAGACTCGAACCCGTGTCCCGCAGGGATCCGTCCTCGAATCGATCCTGTGGGACGTTGGTTACAATACGGTCTTGCGGGCCGAGCTTCTCCCCGATGTCAGTGTGACGTATTACGCGGATAACACGTTACTGCTGGTCATCGGGGGGGACTATAGACGGTTGATCCGCCTCGCCGAATACGGTGTGGCCTGCATTGTCCGAAGGATTAAGGAGCTGGGACTGTGCGTGGCTCCCCATAAATCGGGGCCACCCAGGTTCTGGCTAGAGGTAGGTCAAACCTCTGTCGAGGTGGGTCTCGGGATGAAGTACCCGGGGCTAACCTTCAACGGCTAGTGGCACTTTGCGGCCCACTTCGGTCGCTTAGCCTCTCCGAGCAGAATGGATGGCTGGCTAGCTATGCCGCCTCCTTCCTATCCTCGGAGAGTCCGAGAAGAGAGTCCGCCGCCTGTATGAGGGGGTCGTGCGGTCCGTAGTCCTGTATGCGCGACCTAATGGTCATCCGACACAGCCAGGATCGGCTATGGCGGATTGAGAGGCGGATGGTCATCAGGATCGCGCGCGAGTACCGCACGACCTCCTATGCGGCGGCAATGATTCTGACCGCAGCTCCCCATGGAACTCCTAGCAGAGATAAGTCAGAGATATTTTCACTCCTCGTCCTTCCGTCGAGCCGGTGATGCACCACCGAAACCGGCAATCAATGAGGAGACCGCCAGGTGTCAAGCCCGGGAGCGCGCTGTATCGGAGTGGCAAAGGCGCATCTCCGAACCCGCCAACACTGGACAGGGCGCTCTCAAAAAGTGGTGGGCATGGCTGCTCCGGTGAGTAGCTGTGTCAGATTAGGAAAAGACGGACTACGCAGTGCCACCATTGCCCTGACGCGAGGGACACAGCGCAACACACGCTGGAGTTTTTCCCAGCGTGGGATTGTGAGCGCCGTCTCCTGCGAGGAGAAGTAGGTGTGAATCTCTCACTACCAGCCATCGTCCGCGAGCAGGTAATGCTACAGAAGGAGGCCGCGGGACATATCCGCGAGCATGTGGATAACGAGCCAAGAAGGGTACGTCGGGGAGGGGGGGGGGGGTTGAGGGTGCAGGCGCCCACTGTCGCCCCCGTCTGATTAATTATATTTTTTATAGCGGTGCTACCGAAGAAATCCTTCCATTACACCAGTGGCATCGCAGGAGTTGCAAGCAGTTCGAGAGGGGGGTCAAGACGCCATTGCACGCAGCTTTCCGAGAAGGACGGCATTCTGTGGCGTCCGCATAACGTCCTCAAATTAGAGTTGCAGCCTTACCAGGGAGGACCTTAAGACCCCTCCAAGGACGCCGCTTAGAGGCTGCAGCGCGTGGGAGATACCGAATGTGTTGCTTGCATTTCCCGGTGCCCCCTCACTACGTATAGGATGGCCGCTGTGGGAGTTTCAGATCAAAAGAATGCGGCACAGCTCCGGCATTCCCTCCAGAGAGCCGGGAAGTCTATTAAGATTTCCCCCACGTAAAAAAAAAAATAAAAAAAAGCCACGATAGAGTGCGTTGGCCTGAGTGAAACAAAAATTGAAACTGTCCTCCTTCTCTAACTCCAATCGACATTTGAGAAGAAAGATAGGAAGAATCTTTTCTACTTTCTCTGTTGCATACATCTTAGATGCGTGTACTGTGAGGCCGACTATGATTAGTGCCGAGCTACTCTCACATATTGATGCCAGATTAAAAAGCAGGTTATACTGAAATTACTATGGAAGGATGAGAGAGTCGGGATAAATCTATGCATGTTAGAGAGAAAGAGCGAATGCCTGCGTGTGTGATTGGTATCGACGACGAGGCGTGAAAAGAAAGACGAGAGTGTGGCGCAGGAGGCCATCTCCATCCCCGGCAATACCAAAATCTTTAGTATAAAGTTACCGAATAAAATATTTTATACTACAACTTGGGGGCTCGTCTGGGATTCGCAGGAGGAAGAAGAGGGCCAACGACGGAGTGAAAGTGTAGACGAAATGTTGTGCGAAGCTAAGACGGGCAACGCGCAATAAGAGACGAAGACGAATTGTACGACGTTTATACGAGGCGTCGTACGGTTGCTGAGACGAAAACGATCTATGCAGAGTTTAGACGAAACGCTGTGCAGGACGACGATAAGACGGAAAAGTCAAACGACGCAAGACGCAACGACGAATCGACGAAAAAACGCTGAAAACATGGCCGACGCTGCCGAATTCACGATGAGTGAGCTGAGAAGCAAAGCGAAAGCACGAGGACTACTCATCGGAGGAACAAAAGCCGACCTCATTGTTAGGTTGACCGAAAACGATCCGACGGGCAGGTGAAGGGACAGTGGTCTCGAAGGAAGTGGTGGAATTGAGTCTATCCGAGACGAGCAAAAGACGTACTGCCACGTGCATGGTATCGCAGGTTCGAGGCGTGAGCATGAACGCAAACTTGATGTGAGCGAGCAAGAACACGCCAATCGCGAAAAAGAATTTGAGCTCTTCAGACGCGAGGAGTTGATGCTACGCGAACTTGAGCTTGCACGGCGTGAGATAGCATCGTTACGACGAAGTGAGAGCCCTTCGATGAACAGGCGCGAGATGCTAATCAAGGACGCGACAGTACGATAACACCACGTTCATTATTGAATCCGAATTTGAAAATGATCGCCGAACTTGTGACTGAATTTAACGGTACACCCGACAATTTCGACGTATGGGAAAGGCAAGTGAAATTCATGAGAACGACGCACGAATTGACGGACGATAACGCGAAAACACTGATTGGGATGAAGCTTAAAAAGAAAGCATTTGAATGGCTACAGATGACTTTTGACGAATTCATCAACGGCTTGGGACGCATGTATCGTCCCAGGCGTAACAAGATCGACGCGCGAAGGAAGTTCGAGGGATGGATCTGGAAGAAGGGTGAGACGTTTCGAGAATACGCACACGACAAAATCGTCATGGGCATCCGCGTACCGATCGACGATGACGATATGCTCGACTACCTTATCGACGGAATTTCGGGCGGATCATTGCGCGATCAAGCGCGTATTCATTGTTTCGCGACGACAGAGGGCCTAATTGACGCATTCGATAAGATAGTGTTGCGAGACCAATGTACGACGAATCCGACGAATCGACAAGAGAAACGGGGTGTCGCATCAACGAAGACGACGCGCGGCGAGAGGGGTGTCAACAACGAACGGCATGAAGTGAAGAAGACGACGAGTGGCAACGTTTGTTTCAACTGTGGTGCATCCGACCACATTAGCATAACGTGCCCTACGAAGGGGCTCGGACTGAAGTGTTTCCGTTGTGAGCAACATGGACACGTCGCGACGAAAAGCTTGAAGAAGACTAAGGAGCGAAAGACAGAAGAGACGTGCGCCGTGACGGAAACCCCACTCAAAAGGTATACGAAGACGGTGACGATTTTCGATAAAGATGTCGAAGCACTGATTGACACTGGGAGTGATCTGACACTTATGTGCAAAGATGAGTACATAAGGGTTGGATCGCCTCCACTTAAGCCGATAGAAGTAAGGTTTGCAGGTATCGGATCGCCAGCGCATGCCGCACTGGGAGAATTTACCGCAGAGGCATTGATAGATGGAAATCGCTTCCCAATTTTAATACGAGTTGTTTCAGACGCTGTATCACGACAGAGATTACTAATTGGCAGTGACTTTCTGGAGCGAAGAAACTTTCACGCAAAAACGGGTATGATCTATATCGGCCCAGACGACGAAGTGAATGATTTATTAGAGGTTTTGAGAATTTACGTGACTGACGAACAGGACGCAGTAGAAGTTGATTTGTCTCATGTTAGAGAAGAAGACGCAAGACAAAAAATAACATCATGGATCGCCGTTTACAAGCCAGAAAAACCGGTAGAGACAACTGTGAGTATGAGGATCGTACTGAAGGACGAAGAAGCTGCGTACCAGAAGGTACGACGATTGGCAGTATACGAAAGAGAGATCGTGAACGCACAAGTAAAAGAGTGGAAGAGTCAAGGCATTGTACGACCATCATCATCGGACTACGCCAGTCCAGTCATACTGGTAAAAAGAAAAGATGGGTTGCATCGGTTGTGTGTCGACTATCAGATGTTAAACAAAAAGATCATCAAGGACCAGTATCCATTACCATTGATAGAGGACCAATTGGATCGACTGCAAGGTACGAAAATATTTAGTACCCTTGACTTAAAGAACGGTTTTTTCCATGTTCCAGTTGAGGTTGCCTGCATAAAATACACCACCTTCATTGTACCTGATGGTCAATTCGAATTTCTACGAGTTCCATTTGGACTGTGTAATTCACCATCAGTTTTCCAGCGATATGTGAACGCTATCTTATGAGATTTTATCCGTGAGGGAATTGTCTTAACGTACATGGACGATCTAATCATCCTTGCTGACAGCTGCAAAGAAGGATTAGATAAATTGAGAATGGTCTTAGAAACAGCAAGCAGAGCGGGCTTGCATATAAACAGGAAGAAGTGCCGTTTCCTGAAGAAGCGTGTTGAATTTTTGAGATACATTATAGAAGACGGGACAGTTTGCCATCTGAGAGAAAGACCAAAGCGGTCAGGCGATTTGGTGAGCCCAAAAACATTAAACAGATACAGGCTTTCCTGGGATTGACCGGCTATTTCCATAAGTTCATTGCCGACTATTCCAGAACAGCTCGACCGTTGTCAAATTCGCTACGAACAGGTGCAGAATTCCATTTTAGCGATGCCAAGAGGAAGGCTTTCGAGCTTTTAAAAGCACATTTATGCCGACAGCCAGTGCTTAGGCTATACCGAGTAGGACCAGAAACGGAGCTCCACGCAGACGCCTTAAAATACGGATATGGAGTCAGGGTACTACAACGTGACGGAGGATGGATTGTTACACCCAGTATTTTTTGCAAGTGGCAAAACGACGCTAGCTGAGGAAAAGTACCCAAGCTACAAATTGGAGGTACTCGCCATCGCGAGGGCTCTCCAACGATTCCGTATCTATTTGTTGGGTATCACGTTCAAGATTGTGACGGACTGCAAGGCTTTTACCATGACCATGAACAAGAAAGACCTTTGTGTACGAGTAGCAAGGTGAGTATTACTACTAGAAGAGTTCCAATACACGATAGAACACCGATCAGGACGACGTATGCATCATGTTGACGCTTTGAGCCGTAATTCACTCCACACTTGTTCGATGATCACCAAAAGTGAAGAAAGGTTGATAGCGCGATTAAGAAAAGCACAGATAGACGACGACGAGTTGAAAAGCAAGATCAACGAAGTGACGAAAGGGAGAGTTTACGGATTTACATTGCAACGAGGTCTATTGTACAAAGACGTTGGAGACGAAACGCGACTTGTAGTACCGAAAACGATGCAACTGCAGGTTATACAAAGGTCCCAAACAGACATCATCCGCAGCAGATTCCATGAAGCCATGGGCAAGCGACCACGAAGGTGACGAATGTTTGAGCGACAACGACGACGAAAACTAAGCGGACATTCGAGGGCGAATATCCGGTCAGGACGGCCGAGTGTGGAAGGATGACAGAGTTGGGATGAATCTATGCATGTTAGAGAGAAAGAGCGAATGCCTGCGTGTGTGATTGGTATCACTCGTGTGTGATTAATGTGCGCGGAAAATCATGCCACGTGGAAGAAAGACAAAGGAGTCTTGAGGAAGAGCGTGTGGCGACGAGGCGTGAAAAGAAAGACGAGAGTGTGACGCGGAAGGCCATCTTCATCCCCGGCGATACCAAAATCTTTAGTGTAAAGTTACCGAATAAAATATTTTATACTACATTACGAAAGTGAATTTGGTGAATTTTAATTGGCGACTTACGTCAGTTCCCACTCGTAAAAGCAACACTAATTTATAAGCAAGCGAAACAACGTATTGTGGGCCCAACACTATAGTGATCTCTCAAATTCTATGAATTGAGTGAGGTGATTAGACAAACAGATAAAATGTTTTCATCTACGCTCACAAAGATTGAAAACGGCAAGCCTTTAGAGCCAACGGAATTGGATTTGATTTTTGTCCTTGGAAGAGGCAAACAAACTTTGCCCTGATGAGATTCGGCTATTTCTCATCAACGAATCTGACAATCAATTCAATGAGTCTATCTTGAATTTAGTGGATGATAAAATTACATCAGTTGCACAAGATCAATACACAAGATACCACAATCAGGGACAGCTCAATTTTGTACGTCAAACATGTCATAAGATGTCTACAGTGGACATCACTGGATTATCTTATGAAGTAATATTAGTATTGAACAACTCGTACATGATAACAACAAATATAAAGGTTGCTAATGGCTTGGAAAATGGAGCTTTAGGAACATTAGTTCATATTGGATATGACGATAATAGAGTAGTAAAGTGTGTTTGGTTGGAATTCCCAGCTTCTCCAAAATAAGTGAAGAAGCGGGAAATAAGCTGCTGCTTATATTCAGGTCGATAGCCTGAGCCAAACAGTAATGCTCATAGGACGACAAACATCAAGTATTCCGCTAAATAATAATAAAACCATACTTGTCCAACCTCGGCACTTGCCAATAGTGCCTGCCTTGGCAATCACCATTCACAAATCTCAAGAAGAAACTTTTGTGTGCAATGGAAAGGGAAATCGAGAGAAGGAAATAAATGAGTAAAGAGAACCAAATGTTCAAAATCGTAAAATAACATCTCGAAGACAAGAGACCACCAAGCTCCCTAATTTTCCCTAAAAGTACAGTATATTTTTTTGGCGTCGGGAACCCAAGGACCCACCGTCAGATAGGAACCAAATGCCCGAGCAACAAATGCACGTGCAGACGGTGGGCATATCCTCCATTTTCCCGCTAGGAAGGGGTATATATATACATACATACATACATAAATACATACATACATATATATACACACATATATATATATATATATATATGGAAACCTTCGGGACGCGCGCGTTTATTACTAGTAAAATTTCAACTTGGCCGGATGTTAGTTCTCAGACTTCTCTCGATATCCCTGATCCAAACATAAGTAAAAAGTAACTCAGAATTAAAATTTCCTTACAAGATCTCTTTTCGCGAGACACCGAAATTTAGGATATTCCTTAAACATTTGAGGCGCATTAAATTTGCGTATCGATAGTTTGGGAACATTGTAGGGACCCCAAAGCTTACGATTCCCGTGAACGTTCTAAGGCGCATTAAATTTGCGTATCGTGTTCTAAAGAATTTGAAGGATTAAGAATTTTAAGACACCCTGAGCGATGTTGATGCGCATTAATTTTGCGATCGAAAGCTCCGGACTGTCTGAAATTACCAACTCGCATCTTCGGTTTTTTTAAATCGAGGCTTAAACGGAGGATCCAAGACGTTGCCTATTGGAAAACCGTCAAGGACCACGATTCGTCACGATCTAAATCGTTTTCGGAAAGCCTTGAGATACATTAAATTTGTGATGGGCGGACCCTAAGCGATGGATCGGTTTGATGAGTAAACAGCCTAAATGTAAACTTCGCGGTGGACAGGAACTCGAATTTAAGCCTTTCAACTTGAATTTGGGAAACTAATAGAAGTGTTTATTGCAAAAGAAGGTTTCGTCGATTCCCTTCTTCAACCTCCAAAATTCGCTCAAAATCATTAGTTAATTTGCCTCATCCCAGCGGAGTGTCGCGTAGACACGCTTGACCCGAAACCGTAAATTTCTCTATCTTAATATCTCGGAAAATAAATCGGGAAGACGCGAAATCGCGGCTTAAATTCGGCAGTCGCGGATAGTCCGTGACAATAAACATCAATGAACTATTTATTGCTACGAAAGACAATAATTCTATGTTTTGCCATGGACGGAGTGCAGTTTTAATCCTTTGCATTACGCCGAAACTCTGAAAAAGTCATGGTAAACTTGTCTGTCGGAATGGTATGGAAGGAGCCGAACGGTGGAGTTCAAGTGGCGCAATTTGAAACACGACACCTTACGCCTGAGTTACACAGTCCCGCTCATATTTACTTCACGGGATGGAATTCTTTGGAAATTCGAATGAATTCGGATCAAAAACTTTGAAAGGAAAGTAACACTGTCCTCTAGGTAACATATAGCCTGTATGGAGACAGAGAATCTCATTAGAGGTAATCATATTTGGCCCGAGATTAAGATCACGAGTCTGACTCGTGATATTCATATTTGGCACAGAATTGTAACAACGAGTGTGACTGGTGATATTCAAGTTTGGAACAACATTTTCATCACGAGTCAGACTCGTGAAAATAGTGCAAGGGTTTAATGAGTGATTTGCAAGCTGAGTTTCGTAGAATGCATCTCAATCAATTGCAGACACTGGAAAAACATTTAATTGATTTTATGACAAGTAAAAGAAGAGTATCATGTTGTTCACTCAATTATCAAAGTCTGCGAACACATTTTCTGAACCTTGAGTGACGCAGTCATAAAATGTTGCAATTTCTTACTACTAAGAGATATCTGGTCAGATAATGACGAGAGGCTGGACATCCCAAACTTCAATTTTGTAATGCAATTTAAACGTCCAAATGTCAGAGCTAGAGAAGTAGCTATCTATAGAAGCATCAATGATAGGACAAATATTGTGACTCTTAAAATAGATATAAATGTACATTGAGCCAATGAACGGGGCTTGCAGAGTACAGGAATGGGTGATATTTGTACAGCAACATGTAAATTGGAAAATAGTCAGATGATTATGATGGTGGCCATCTACATGTGACACAATGCAAAAGTTGAAGATATCATTAGCCTTATTCATAAAGTCTTATTGGCCTATACTATTAAAGGTGCAGCACTGTTGGGAAAAGATCTAGACAAAATGCTAATGATTATGAGTGGTGATTTCAACATCAACTTCAACACAGATAAAGCTCAACCAGATATTTCATTGAATTAACAGAGATTTCCCTGAATAAAATTCCGTTTCCTAATCCTGGAATAATAATACAATCATCAACAAATGCTAGAGCCTAAGAAGTTTCACTTCTAACACGCGAGAGTCTATTACGCACATCTTTTTATTCATGATAGTCGTTATTATCAGAAGTATATTATTCATTTGTCCTTCAAGTATGAAGATGGTTCTCACATTCAATAGTCGAGGCATCGAATCGATACATTAAGTGAACGTAATCACAAAACTGCTGTTTTGTTTTCTTATTGCCATTACGTTGACCGAGAGATATTTGTACATCATTCCCAATGTTCCTTTGTAATCTTTAATATACTTATTATAGCCATTGTGTGTATATATAAGTCTCGTTTACTTATTACACCTGCTACAAAGTATTGTACATTATTCCTTTTATTATCCATATAAAAGACAGAATTATATTTCATCCGCAAATACAAGCCCAAAGCTTTTATTTAGAATACTAAATCAAAATATAGAATCAGATATTTTTATTTGTGTGAATTTTGTACTGGAAAAACCCAGTATAGAGTATTGGCATCAAATAAAATATCAGAAAACAAGCATTCATATGCTGCAGATACTGGTACCAAATCAATTAACGTTCAATAGAAATTACAAGCATTACATTTCTATACATTTTCTCTTTGCTCATTTCTGCTCGTGCAACTGATTGTCGAATTGATTTTTGGAAAAAATTGTTTACATCTTAGTAATCTCATTATTGAGAACCACATAATCATATAATCACTGCACTCGTCTAGCTATTTTTTCTACTTTACTCTGATGCAGCAACATTTTAGAATGAAATTTGGTAATTATACTTTTGTGCGAAAATTTAAACTCTTGTTACGTCTCTAATTTATTTTTTATTTGTCATTCTACAAGATTATACAGACGTTCAGAAAAAGGCAAACAAATAAAACGAATAATATTTGTGACTAGTATAAAATCTCAATAATATATACATATAACAGGGCATTTGTAGTGTCGTGGGCATTTTGCTCCAAAAGAAAGGAGATATTCGAAAATTTTTTCATACAAAAGTTGAAATATTCATAAGGGCACATAAGATAGTGATCTTAAATCGTCCTTAAAATGCCATTTTCAATGTTATTTCAAGGCCAAATTATTTTTTTTTAATGGGAGGTGTATTTTCTTCTACGGAAGTGGAAGGAGTATTCAATTTTGAGTATAAAAGTTTTAGTACCTTTATGCGCTATAGTTGATAGGTGATGTGATATTGGACAAAGACAAATGGTTTTTACGCATTTTGACTTTACTGGCATCCATTTGCAGAATACGATCGTGGCGGTGTCAGGTGGCTGGAGCCAATCGGCCCAGATTTATAGACTCTGTGATCGACATACGCGCTATTTACAAACTTCTAGCTTCTCCTTACCCCCTTTGAGGGGTCATGGAACAAATTAATGGGTCCGGCTTCGTTAGAGTAATTCGCAAAGCAACTGATATTAGGAACACATACAAAGTAACTAAGATGCAAAAGTTTCTTCTCGAAGGACATTTTTTCAATGTTTAAAGCTAATACCCTCATTTTCCATCTCCTTATAATGCCAATAACTTATATTAGGTTTCGTAATATCATATTCACCAGTTTTTATGAATAATGCTAAAATGTACATCAATATATATTACACCAACCATGATTATAAATTTCTGTGCAGTTTGTAAATCGCGCGTATATTAAGCGTAGAATCGGTAAACCAGGTCCAACCGTTTCTTGCCACTTGGCACCTCCACAATTGCATTCCAGTTTCTCCATGCCCCCCTTCAGGGGTCACGATTAACAAATTAATGGGTCCGTCTGTACATAACCATGATTAATTTTCACAATATCATTTCAATTTAGTAAATACTCAAACCTACGACCGTTAACTTCGATGCACTTCCGAAAACGCGCTTTGAAAGACAGTTCTACACGCCTCAATATTTCTTTGCTGATACTTACACAGATATTCCTAATTTGTTGACATAGTTTTTCGAGTGTGGTTGGCATTTCTTGGTAAACTTTATCCTTAATGTATCCCTATAATATATTTTCTTCATTCAATAACAATAACAGAATAAAATAGAGAGAAATTAGTCAAAGTGTGTGAAAACCATTTTCTATCTTATTTGTCCAATATCACATCACCTATCAACTCTAGCACATAAATGTACTAAAACTTTTATACTCAAAATTGAATACTCTTTCCATTTCCCTGGAAGAAAATACACCTTCCCATTAAAAAAAAATAATTTAACCTTAAAATAAAATCGAGAATGGCATTTTAAAGACGAGTTAAAGTCACTATCTTATGTATCACTTATGAATACTGCAAACTTTGTATTAAAAAAATTTTTATTTTCCCCTATCGTTTTGGAGTAAACTGGCCACAACACTATAAATGCCTTACCCGTATATATGTGTACATGTACTTTTTATGAAATCCTCATAAAATTACTAATATCTTAAGGTTAAACATAAATAATTACATGTTATTACCCGTATAATGATATAATACTAACAAAATTAAAAATGAAAGTCCATTTAATGAAATTATCTTGCAATAAATTTGTATAAATGGTCTGAAACATTGATTATATTTCCATTATGTGGTAGTACTAAATATAAATGCGTGGATAAGTTTTTAATTACTGCACAGTAAAATGTATCCTCACACAAAAATGTAACTGTTGTCAAATGTAAAACGTTTGCCTCTTACATTTACATCTTATTTATGTTTAAGCAAAATCCTATGGTAGAAATGTGTCTTATAACGCACATAGCTGTTTATGGGAGAATTTGACTGGGGGACAGAGTAAAGCTGTGATCAGAGCAGTCGTCAGGCAAGCGAGATTCTAAATTCAACTCTTAGTACAGTAATTTAATGACCCAAAGTTTTCTGTAACACGTATATATATTCTACCATAGATCTGTGCATCTGTTGACTTTATGTACCTTGGTAATTAAACCATTTAATTTCTAAATTATTTACCCTAAATCTGATATTTTATACAATCGGTACTTGAGAACATGGAGCACTAGGTTCAATAGAATAATAGTTCTACACTGCACATTCATCTCAAAGGGAAAGACGGACCTTACTACCCACTGACTTTAATGTGCTTTAACATAGTATTTGGGGGCCACTCACAGATGATTCTAGTAAAAGGATTCAGATCTATGCTTTTGGTTTCTAGGAAATTAAGAACAAATGTCGCCGAATGTACACTCAAACCTGTTTTTGTGCGGTATAAAAAAATTTCAATCAAAATAATAATCAAATAAATAAGTAGTTCGCTTCGAGCGCCGGATATATCCGGCAATCGCGTGATGACTTGTGCGTACCAACGCCGGATATATTTGGCATCCACACGGCGAACTGTGTGTACGAGCGCCGGATATATTCAGCATCCATATTCAAGCATTATAGCAAAATTCAATTAGCCTTAATAAAGCAAATAATCTCAAAATACCATCATAATATAATTCGTTGTCAAAACAGAGCTGCTGATAATCCAGCGAGATTAACAGAGAGGCATTTCCCTTCACTGTATATATCAAAACGTAAAAACGGAAGTTGAAGGTGTGTAGTGTGTAGTAAAAATGGTAAAAGATTCGCGATATGAATGTAAAAATTGTAATGTTGGGTTATATATAGACCCATGTTTTAGGAAATATACAGAATTACATTACTAATTTCTACATATTAATATACTAACTAATTTGTGTTACATTATTAATCATGTTAAACATTGAATCGTAAATTCTTGTAAATATGCAAAAACCTAAAAATATGTCAACTGTAATTGATCTAATGACTCTAGAGTAACTAATATAATTTTGTATAAGTGTTTTCATATTAAAATATGAAGAATACATGCTATACTAGAGCAACAATTGTTTTATAAAGCATAGTAATTATTTAAAACGTATATACAAAAATCACGCGCACTGTACACATTTTTGGCATGTGCTTCTGTACTGTGACGACACTTCGGCGAACTGGACTGACGAAGCGAAAGGGTTAGTATGTATCTCATCATATGACATAAGTAGCGCGTCAGCCAATTACATTGTATGTGTATTGAACTGTATAATCATAAATCACAGAGAGTTGCTGTTATTCATCTCTGATCTACACGAGTGACAAGTACGTTATATTAATTGACATCCTTCAAAGTGAGTTCACATTTCTGTACCATTAAGGTCAGATTCATTTCAAAGCATAAATTAAAGATGAATTTATTATTTTTTTAAGTAAATATTTTAATAAAATATTTTAAAATGTTCACATGTGTATTTTCTAAATTAGGTGGTTGACATAAAAATGTGCATTTGAACAATATTATTTCTGCTGTATAAGTTGATTGCTTTTGATTGTCCATGAATTATACATAATGTAGCGGTCAATCCCCATACCCTGCAAACCAGAACTCTTACAATTAACACAAATAGTATTTCCCTGAATTTTTATGACCAGCATGCCTAGATTACACATCTCTGCATCACATAGAAAATGTATATAAAAATATTTAATTACATGGACTGTGTATCAAAGTATGTCAATATTACTTTAGCGACTGCAAATAAACTATGGATAAGGCAAGAGCTTGTAATAATTGCCTCTACATATTCTCACGATTCTTTTGAATGAAATTCATTTTAGACAGGCTAAAGCAATATATCGACTCATGGATGTCTCTGGAAACGTGTTAAATCTGCTAAAATAAGAATTGATATTTACAAGTTATAGCTTGAAAATGTTTTAAAATTTTGTGTGGCAAACAATAGTTTTTCTTTATTATTAGATTTATGTGGTGAACAAACAAACATGACCAAGTACAATTCATGGAAGGAGCTACGGTGGTGTAGTGGATAGAGGCTCAGACTGCCACGCAGCAGACCTGGATTCGAATCCCGCCCATCACCACTGGTTTTTCTATGTGATATGTATGCCATAGCTTTGGTGGTTCGGAACCCACCTTAAACAGTAGGTCCTAGGCCAAATGACTTTAGCAGTTGATGCCAAAAAATGAATTAAAAAAAAAATTAAAGCACATCAATGTCGATGCATACAATCTGCCTTTCGCTTGTCAGTAACATATGAATTTCGCTTCATAACATATGAAGTACGGCATTTGAAAAAGTACACTGTATAACAAACGAACTGTATGTAAAAGGTACTACATAAAAAAAATGCAGTGTTAAAAAACAGATTTACACACATTTACAGCATAAAATATACTGCGTAAATTGAATAACGAGTATACAATCGTACATCGTTGCGAACACGCGGACAATTCGCGCTGCGTACTATGCACAACCGGTATAAGATAATGCATTGGATCTTACAGTTGAACAAATATTTACAATTTGTACAGATGGATACAGGAAAGAATAACAGCCGTGAAAATCACACCACACCCGAAACGTATGAACGCTTATGTCGAACTGCTAAGCGTATTTTTTTCAAGGTTTATCACTCAGTTACGTAGTAGTACTGAATAAACGCATGCGATTATAATTTAAACCTGATGGTATTATTCGTCGCATGTGTATGTGTGACATTGTTGATTAGTCATTTTACGACTGTATAAACGTATTTGCTTATCAAATGAGATTTTGAGAAACAGACAATGGCAAACTCCAAGTTCACCAAATTGATTGGGGGTCTTAGACGGAGAAATTGAGAAACTTCGGAGAATCGAGCCCGCGGCACTCGAATAATGCCGTAACGACAAACTCTCGTTTGCGACGTTGACTTCTGACGTTGCCAATAAAACATAGACTTAAGTAATCTTTACAGAGCTTTCTTGCCTTATTAGAATTTGCCGCATGAATCTAGAGTAGAGAGCGCTAAGCAAGCATTATTGTACATATTAAAATATAAGATCGTAAATAAATGTTACACGCATATTAAGGCAACTTATATCGTAATTCTGTTAGAAGTTCCGATAGTAAATGGTTAAAATCAGCATGGATTTAAGTACAGAAAAGCAAAATATGTTTACAATATTGTTTTATATTTTTATATTCCAGTAATTCCAATGCCATCCGTCGACACTGAGCTAGCGCCATCTTCCAGAAAACTGTTACTTCCCGACGAGACCCTTTTGGTGTCGCGCGGAAAGCTGTAAGCAAATGTCAGTGATAAAACTTACCGGCGTCAAGCAAATAGCCTTGATTATTCGAACGAACGATAGAGGCAAAATTATTTTACAATAATATTTAACCAATTCAAACGCAAGAATTGAACTCTAGTTCAAAAAAAAAAATGTATAACCTTAATTATACATTTCTGCACAATTTGTAAATAGCGCGCGTGTCGATCGCAGGTCTATAAATCTCGATCAATTGGCCCCAACCGTCTGACACCGCCACGGTCGCAATCCAGCTTCTCCTTGCCCCCTTGCAGGGGTCAAGGAACAAATTATTGATGCGGTATGTACTTTACGTTGATATAATACTAACAGTTTCCGATAAACATGCTCAAAAAGTAATTATCCAAAAAACATGTGAAACGAATACTGATTAAATTTTTTATTTTAACCTCGGAACAGCGAGAGAAAGGAAAACCTATAACCATCGATTACGAAATATCGACTATAAACACTATGAAAAAGTGAAGAACATTGCTTATGATGCTTACGACACAAAAGAAAAAATGATGGCATGGATGGTATCTTTTCTGAAACAAAATAAGCCTCGCCTTCGTTAAACAATTGCCTATAATTTTGGAAAAAGTTGTTGCGTTAAATTGTGTATTAAAAAGGATCAAATTTAGAAAAGAAAAAAATAAACAAGCTGATCATGAAAAATTAATTGAATGCAAAAAAAACGCGACATTATTGTATATTTACATTGTTGACTCGATTATAATAGTACTAGTCAAAACTGGAAGGAAATTCGGTAACCGGCAAACGAGCAAAATGCGCGTATTTAATGATAAGAACACATATGAATCTAATTTAATTAATTCAACTAAATATTCATAAAAATTTAATACCAAAAAGTAACTTTCATCTTGGAGACATAACCAAAAATTAAAAAAAAAAGGGCTAAAAATACTTTTTAATCTTCATGTCGCGATAAAAATTGGAAAAACTTTTGAAAATCGAAGCTGATTCCTGTTCTAAAACATAAATTGTATTCCTATTAATAAACCGTATAAATAAACTATCCAAATTTAAGAGAGGAGCAATATAACAAGTTGTATTTTACAACGCAAACATGTACAATGCCTGTAAGCGTACTCTGCGCTCAATGTTATTAGTGCTTCTGTTGTATTCAGATTTTTAATTTCAATGAAAATTTGTAAAATAATTTAATGACGCGCAAAAAAAGAACAACTAAGTCAGAGACGCCGACAAAAATATATCTTTTAAATTACTATTACATTGGAATTAAATTCAAATCGGTTTTAATATTATTAATGAAATTAACCAAAGCCTGTACATAAGATTTACGAATATTTCGAACAAAAATTACAAAAATCAAATTTCTATCGTAAAAATACCTTGAATATAATATTTTTGTTACGGTGAAATTTAAGTAAGCGAAATAAAATACAACTATATTCCACTCTAAATTCGATGCTAGAAATTCAGAATAATTCCATCGATAGCATTATTTTTTTTTTAATATAGCAATTGTAATTTATATGAACTTTGTTGTACATACAAAAATTTGCAAAATAAAAAAATGTAATAAGTACTCGTTCGTTATCTGAATACGGAAGAGGTACTACAATTTTTGTTTGCACGCGTATTAATATCTTTAATGATTCTTAGTTACTTGCGTCCGTATGGAATAAAAACGATACGAAAACGTGTCATCAACGTCATAACAAATTTCCAGCGCAATAAAAAATGTATTTATAATAATGAAATAAACAAAATTGTCGAATCGGAAATATCGTCGAAAATGTCATATCATATGCTTGGCACGCATATCCAATTGTGTGTACACGGTGTTACATCGTAAATAATAGAACGTCCTCTTATATAGGCCCTTTAAATTATTGAATTAGCAGCCTCTTTAACGGGCGCCTGATATTCTTAAACGAGCAACCACTTTTACCAGCGCTTTGATTTCGATGATTTTATCCCATCGGATTCAACCAAAGAACCGAGCAGCCATGTGTGGCGCTTTTTCTTTTGAAGTATGAACGATATTCGCGAAACCGAGAAAAAACATGAGCCGCGTATTTAGATGATTTATTATCCGGATAAGTGATAATTTGCTTAACCGCGACCGAAATCTAATACAATTTTCGGGGTGCGATAAATTCCCGGTCTTACATACCATCGATTGAAATCTTCCATTTTAATATATTGTTGTGCCGAGCGCCCGTGGTCGGAGGTCCCGCTCCTGCTGCCTCCCCGACGACTAGACTAAAGAAGCTTGTTTATAAAAAGAGAGTTGGTCAAGACTTCGAGAGCTGAAGACACGTTCTTAGGACTCTACCATTTCTGTATAATTGAGAGATGGAAAATAAGGGTATTAGCTTAAAACATTGAAAAAATGTCCTTTGAGAAGAAACTTTTGCATCTTAGTTACTTTGTATGTCTTCTTAATATCAGTTGCTTCGCCAGTTACTCCAACATAGCAACTAAGATGCAAATGTTTCTTCTCAAAGGACATTTTTTCAATGTTTAAAGCTAATACCCTCATTTTCTATCTCCTTATACTGCCAATAACTTATATTAGATTTCGGTAATATCATATTCACTAATTTTTATGAACAGTGCTACAATATATATCAATATATATTACACCAACCATGATTATAAGTTTCTGTGCACTTTGTAAATCGCGCGCATATTGAGCGTAGACTCGGTAAACCAGGTCCAGCCGGTCTCTGCCACTTGTCACCTCCACGATCGCATTCCAGTTTCTCCTTGCACCCCTTCAGGGGTCATGGAACAAATTATTGATTCAGTCTCTAAGATCACTTTCTCTTTTATACCTTGTCAATTTTCTTCCCAAGGCGTTAAATTTAAAATTGCTTTAATGCTATGTAATAAAGTTGCATATGAGCAAAGTTTATGTATGTATGTATGTGTGAATTTCGAAGCCTCCTACGAGCCTACGCGTTATGAGCGTGTGTACGAATCATGAGTCCATGTTTTTACAAATGCTGCATGCTGGTATGCACGATAGGCAGTTCTTCTGTAGCATCCTATGCGATTATATGCTCCATCTTGATTTCGACAGTTTTATACTATAGCATTATCGAATAAATTGTATATTCGTATAACACCAGTGTTTGGATCCCACATGTATGTATTTCAACCTTCCCCTAAGGATTACAGTACTTTACAATCTTATATCTACCCCATCTGCCTTATCTAACCCATTCTTCTTTAAAATTAGCCCTATCCTAATTCGCCGTGACCGAGCGTCAGTCATTCCTGGCCCCTGCTCTCTATGACTCTCTCTCCCTCCGTCACTCCTCTCCCGCTCAGACTTCCATTTCCTCTTGCCTGAACTTCAGTGCATTGCCCCTTATTTCTCTCTAGTTCCCTCATCCATTCCTCCCTTTCCTCTTTCACCCCTAATATCCTACGCACTACTTGCCACCATTCTCCTTCACCCCCATCTTTCCCACAACCCCCATAACATCCCTCTTCCCATATGTGCTCCCATGTCTCCTCTACCGTTCTACATATTCTACACCTTCTTTCCTCTTCCCCTGTCCAATACCCTCCCCCAATCTCATGCCACGATGTATTTCGGCGTTTTGCTCCCCACGCCCATCAACCATCGCAGATACCTCTCTTGCATTTTTTCCAGTTTCTTTCTCTCTCTCCACCCCAATATTTCAATTCCATAACTCATTATCGACCATATGAACCTATCAAAAAGCCAAATCTTCCTTTCATACTCTCTCGCGAATCTCCTCTTACCTATTCCCAGCTATAGCCGGCAACCATGTGACGACCTGTATGCCTACCGACGTGCAATGTGCACACTTTTCTTTTATTCACGTATATGTTGTCTATCGTCTCCCTTCCTTTTCTGAACCCTACCTGGCTCTCCGGCATTATCCCTTTATCCTGTAGCTCCTCCCTCAACCTTTCCCCAAGTACTCCCGTGTACACCCTATACAACGCCGACATCACTATCACCCACCTATATACCCTCACTACCTCCCCCCTCACCTTCTTCCTTACCAGCACCACAATCCCCTCCTTCTACCTTTCTGGCCATTGCTTCCCCCTCCATACTCTTGCTCATTTCTCCACCTCCTTACCGCCATACCTCCATGCTTGTCCCGGTACCCCGTCCACTACCAGCGCTCTACCATCCTTCAATTTCCCTAACACTACCCTAAATTCTTTCTGATTTAATTCCTCTTCATCGTCTCCGTCTCCCCTCTTTCGTCTTCCCACTACCCGTGCAGCTCCCCGTGCCACCCTTCTTTCTACGCCTCCCAGCATATCCTTAAAATACCCACTCTATTCTTCCATACTTATTTCCTCCTCCACTCCATCCCTCCTTTTCCTTTCCTTATTTATTATCGTTCCTATCTCCCGCTCATTCCTTGCCCTTTTCTCTCACTTTTTCCTTTCCTCCTCCTTCTTCTTCTCGTACAATCTCCTATACCCTATATCTTTTTCTCTTTAAATACTTTCCCCTTCCCCCTCCCCTTCTCCATCCCTTTAACGCCTCCTTCACCGCCTTTTTCCTCCTCTTATACTCCTCATCTCACCATCCTCCCTTGGCCCCCTTTCCTCTCTCCTCCCTCCACCCTTCCGCTATCTGTCTAATCGCATTTTTCACCCTTCTCTCCAGTTTTTTCCAGCCTATCCCACCCCCATCCACCATCCAATCTTCTTTTCCCACACTTTCCTTGAACTCTACCCTCCCCCCTCATTTCATATCCATACACCTTTCCCCTTTTTCCAGCACCTATTCCTACCCCCTCTCTCCCTTCCCCCCTTAACGCTACCGTCAATGACATGTGATCCGAGTCTACTCTCATCTCCTTTACTTCCACTCTACTCATCTCATCCACCACCACATAATCTATAACTGTGCTCCCGTTATCCCCCACGTAAGTGTATTCCCCTGATCCATCCCCTTTCGTACATATGTTTAACACTCCCTACCCCTTTTCCTGCATCTACTTCTTTTCATTTTTCTTTGATTTTTCATCATCTTTTTCCCTTCCCCATTGATCTTTTCGTGCCTTGTGTTCCTTTCTCTCTTACCCACCACCCTTTTCCTTCTCCGCCCTTCTACTTTTTCCATTTTCGTATCTCCACCTCCAGTATCTCTTCTTCTCCTTCCATCATACACCCTTTCCTTCCTGCATTAATTCCTTTCTCACCCCCATCAATATCCCTCCTTTTGCCCCTCCCCCCTTATTCTCTTTTTTCGCCTACTAGGATTTCCACACATACCCCCTCGGTATCCTTCTCTTCATCGCCCTCCACCTCTTTTCCTGCATCCAAGTCTCCACTGACCCTATTACGTCCCACTTTTTCATCCTCTACCAGAACCCCGCATTGTACCCTCTCAACCACGCAACATTCGAGAACCCGATTCACCCCCCTCCCCGGTTTCCTCCTTTTTTATCCTTCCCTATTCATCCACCAGCAATTCCCCTTCCTCACTCCATCTCCACCTCTTTTCACCTAACCTCACCCTTCTGCCTCTTACCCAAATTTTGCTTGCTACTTCTCTTGCTTTCGAGGTAGCGCTTCTCTCCTTCCACGTAAAACTCTCCTCTATTCTCTCTACTTTGCCTCTTAATTTCTTCTTTTTCTCCAAGCATTTCCCAATGCTGCTTCTCACTCTGCAGCTCCATAACTACCACTTCCCTTCCCTTTTCCCGATCCCCACCTACTCTCCCTATTCCGTCCACCTGCACCCTCGCCTCTATCAAATCTATTATCTTTTCCACTGCCTCCCTTCCCCCTTCTTTCACTTCTAGTCTCCTCACCACCAAATTTCTTCTTCTTTACTTAACAGTCACCACCCAGCAAACACAAAAAATTCAGTGGTTGAGATCCTTTTGCTTCAATAGTTGATATAGGGAGAAAAACAAATTAATGATCTAGTTTTAGTACTGTATGAAGATAGAAATTTATTGAACGTTTAAAAAAGATTATTTTTGAGTAAATTTACAAAATGAAAATTATATTCAAAAAACTTAATTTCCTAGCTGTCGTTTTATACGGAGTTTTATAGAGCCGGACATCCTCCATAGCCGTTTGCATGACCTCTTCTCTATAATAAAGTTACCCTTGCAGGAGGCATCTCAAAATTGATAGAACACAGTCAGTAGCAAGTACTTAGCAATTCATATAAAAAAAATACGCAAAAATCATAAGAGTCGCGCAGAGGTCTGATTAACCGGTCGCTATGACGCTTCTCAATGGCGGACTATACGCAGTATTCCGCGAAGAACGGCTGAAGAGCGACACTACGTATACCAATAAAATTTGATATATTCCAGCTTATGGTTTTCTTATTTATCTACATTTTTTTAGAAAAGTATCAACTACTGATATTTTTACCTTACATGCTGATTTTTATACTGACTCACATATTGATAACCTACAATTCCCGTGACTAGCTTTTCGCTTCTATACAGAAAAGAGAAGAGAGGAATGAAGAACGTAACTAGTATTAAGTTCTTAGCATTAAGTATACATTAAGATGTACGTATAGACGGATGAGAGGATGTAGTTTAAGAAGTTACTGGTTTCCGGAAACCCCTTTAAAAATGTGTGCTTGCGTTAGTCACGATAATTCGTGAGAACTTTAATTAAAATTAAAAAACAAAGGTTTTCTGTTAGTGGATAAGTATAGCTCGTGATTGAACGAAGGATGTAACAGGTTTAGGAAAGTGATTGAGCAAAGGATGTAAAGTTTTAGGAAAGTTGTCTGCAAAATAACACATTTTTTTAATACAATTTACGCTACGTATAACCTTGAAAAATTAGTTGTAAAAAAAAAATCTTTTCTTCAATCACTACTCAATGCTATTTTGTAGAAGTGTGCAAAATTTCAATCAGATTAATGCATCAGTTTGTGAGAAATCATGTTCACCGACTTCAAAAATAGTGTTTCGAGAAAATCGCGATTAAAGTTTTAAATAGAAATATAACGACAAACAAAATTTCTTTTTAAACTTACATATAATCGTACACTCCAGCACCATAAAGTAAAGATCATGCAACAGCTACAATGTCCAAAGCATCCATTTGTTCCTGCCTAAGACGAATTCTAGCGTCTCGAGTACAAGCTTTAGCTTTTTTCTAAGCTATGAATATACCATGTTCATCCTCTTCTTGCGCGTTTTCATGACTATTTCAGCGAAGTTTGATAAACAATAACAGAGCTGAAATCTCTTTGTTGAAAGTATTATACAAGCAACAAGTAATGCAGCAATTTCAACTATTGTTGAACCGGCAGGAAGTATTTTAGAAGTGATTTTCCAAATTAACTGGTTTAGATTCTTTTGGTTATTTTGCGTAAAGCCATTAATGCACCGCTCTAGAAGCACGTCTTTGCTAAGGTTCTTATAAATAGGCTGTATAACTGACAAAACATCATTTGGCAATGGAGAATAATCCTGTTTGAATTATGATAAGGCATTTATAGCTGAAGTATGCTGCCAAACGCACCATGAGTTAGGACCACTTGGACATTTTTCGTGCTGTGGGTTTTGGTCCGTAGAGCGATAATAGAAGTACGTTGCCCATATAGCGTGTTTCATGTTTTGAACTGAATGACAATTTCCTTTTATCGCCAGTCTGTAATAAACAGTTAATCTATTCATTAATTCACCTGTAAGCTTGTCTTTCCCAGACAGTGTTTTTTTACTAACCGTTTTAGCTTCGATTCTTTTTTCATCAACATTTTTGTTTACGAAAACACTACTCATCCTCTTTTGAACGTGTTCTATACATACTTTTTTTATTTATTTGAACATTTTCACCATAAGGTTTGGAATTAAGAACTCCGAAATATGTTTTGAAGTACCCGTCTCCAATGTATCCCAGACCATATTTTTCAAACGATTGACTTAAAAAATCGAAAGAATGTGCTAGGCACATTGCATCATGCAACATTTTTTTTACATTGAACTTAAAAAATGTTCAAACCTACGTGATCCCTTAACGCGTGTTATTATAAAAGTGACATTCCACCGTTTGTATTCCCGCTTGTTTTGTGCTCTATTCGGTGGAGTATAAATTGCGCTTTTTGGACAGAATTCGTCGTATGCATCCTCCGTCAAAACTGTGCGAGCTCCTCGTGGTTACGTGTGGTACTCTGTTTAACCTACGGCACCCACACTCGCACCCGTCCATCCCGCTGCATTTTCTCTTTTCTTCGCATCCTTCCACATACTCCTCACTCACATGGGCCCGTTGTCTCTCATTCTCTGCCACCTAGCCTTCTTCTTCCCCTTCGCATTATCACTCCACTGTACCACTCGTACTCTGCCCCTTCTTCTCCAGCAACCGCATCATCCACAGCTTCCTACCCTCTCCCTCCTCTAATACTTCCATAATCCTTTCCGTAGCCCTCGTCCCCTCATTCCTGTTTCCTTCCCTTCTTCTTGCACACCCTACACCTCCTCTCTTCCTCCCTCTCCTAATACCTCCCTTTCTTCATTTTACATCCTAGCTTAAACGTTCCCTTTCCACCCATCCTCCAATACCTCTATATTTCCACCGCCTTGACTTTTTCGTACCATCTCTTCTATATCAACCTTTCTATTCTCAGCCACCTTCTCTGCCCCTGTACTCCCCTGTCCTCCTGCACACCTCAATGTCACTTCTCCACGCCCCTCCCTCTCTCTGATAAGACCATCTCTTCTGAATCTTCCACGCCAAACCTTTCACATTCCTTTTCCTGCGCACCACCATCCAACGCTTCCTTGTCTACTCACCTGCTTCCCCCTCTCCAGTTTCTCCGCGAAGCCCAGCTCTCTTATACCCATTTTCATTCTCAACTCTTCCATCCGATCCTTATCCTTAACTATATAACCTGGCATCCTCCTGTCTAGCCCCGAAGCCAACCTGATGTACATCTGCTGCACCCTCTCCATCTCCTTCCATTCTCCCCACCTCCAAATTGCCACTCAACACATTCTCTATCAGCCACTCAAGTAAATTAATTCTCTTTTCCCAAGCCCCCCAAACTTTCTTTTTCCAAACCTCCATATCAACCCCGCGATTCCCATCGCTCTTTTCACCCGTTCTCTTATCCGCTCCCTTCGTTGCTTCTCTCAGTTCATCCTGCACCTCAAGTACACTACCGTCCTCACTTCCTCCAATCTTTTCCGCCTTCTTGCCCTCCCCCCCTCCCTCTCCTAATTATATTTGCCTTCCCTACATTCACCTTCAACTCTCTGTTCTCCATGTATCGGTCTAGCCTCTTTGGCAGCCACTGCTGTACCTCTTCGTCCTCTGCTAGCACCACCAGTTTGTTTACATTCCCGAGCACCCCTCCCCCTCTATCTCACACTTTTATACCTTCCATTCGATCCCAACACTCTTATCATGTCAGCTATTATAATATTGAAAAGCGTCAGATTCAGCGGACATCCCTGTCTTACCCCTCTCTCCGTCCTGAACCTTTCCTCGTAGTACACCTCCCTACCCCTGCAATTCGTCTCCTTTTATACCTGCATTACGTATTTAAAAATACATTCGAATCTATCTCTAATATATTCACTCATAGTTAGAAAAGAACCAATTAAAGTTGATTGAAATGTCGCTACCAATATTATTAGTATAATTGGAGCTGTAATTCCGAAAAACCATCAACTAAATTAATCTATCTTTGAAGTGCGAAAAAAAAAGTTTTCTCCTTCTGAATTCTTAAATTAATATTATATGAATTAGGATATTTCATATTGATCTGTTTTTACAAGGCACTATAATATCCGATAGAGTATATGGATTAAATGACCACTCGGTGTGTAGCATCAATATTAAAAGTTAAATTACGAATCCATTTAAAATTTAAATTAATATTATATTAATAAAGTTTTCTATGTAATGATTGAAATTTTATTAAGAAAATAACCTAGATATACTAAGTACTAATAGAAACTAAAATTTATTGAGGAGAAAAAATGTTCTACTTTGAAATCAAAATCCATTTTAAAAACTGGAAGAAGTAACTTAATATTTAAATTGGAGTAAAATTTTTATCTGATAAAGGGTGTACCAAAATTCATGCTAAAAGTGAACTCTTTTCAAAAGAGTCTCACAGGCTACCGCATTGTTTACTGTATCGTGCGCTTGGCTGGGTTAGATTTCAGGAAGTACAGGCATAGGAGCAGCGCAAGTGCCACTTAGGAAAGTGCGTTTTAGTGACTCTTATAGACATTTTATTGTATTCGCTGTGCAATCACATACACACACTTATTTCGCTATTTAATAACACTGGAGTAAAATCTCCATAAAATCTCCATAATGCTATTGGCAGGCAATACTGTTTCTTAGGCGAACTGATTTTGAACATATTGGTGAGATTTTGTCGATAAAAATAAGACTAAATACGATATAATTACGCCCATATTTGCTTATTTTATACATAATTTACAACATAGTTTCATTCATTTTCGTCGCGGGCACATAAAAAAACGAGTTATTAATCATATTATAAATTAACATAAATAATGTAATAAGGTAGTAATGCCCATGAACATAAAAAATATGATCAGAACATATTTTTAATAGATTATTAATACTGATACTAATACATTACTATATTACTAGTACATGAATATATTACAGGCGATGCAAGTTGCTATACTTCTACGTTATTAGTCGAGCATCTTCTTTTCTAGCGGCATTGAGGTTTCACGATCTACCGTCGGCACCGATTTTTATATGAATTTATATCACGAAAATTCACGGCTTTTCGGGGGCAACGTGTCTACGCGACACTCCCCTGAGATGAGGCGAATTATTTAATATCTTTGAGCGAATTTCTCGAGGGATGAGGTGAATTCTTGCACGAAATCACCGTAGGGATGTGGCTATTCGAGGAAAGGTACCGGAGCGGATGCAAGAGATTCATTGGTTTCTTCAACACCGCTGAAGTTCTCTTTATTAATAAAGCTTTTTATTGCTTTCTCGAGTTTCGTATAAAAATGTCTAACCTTGGAATTCTGTCCGGCTTGCGCTTTTCGTCTATCATGTTACACACCGAATTAATAATTTGTTCCTTGACCCCTGCAGGGGGGCAAGGAGAAGCTGGAATGCGACCGTGGCGGTGTCAGGCGGCTGGGGCCAATTGGTTGAGATTTATAGACTCTGTGATCGACACGCGCGCTATTTACGAAGTGCGCGGAAATGTATAACTATGGTTGTTACATTACACATTGACATATTTAATTGTGTTATTCATAGAAACGTGGAAACATAACATTATAGAGCCTAATATAACTTATTGCTAATCCAAGTGAATTATTGCAATCCTTACTGAATTTAAGGATCGGAAAGAGAGATCGAGAAGCTTTTCATAAATCGTCACCAACGTCTACTGGTTTCCAAACTGAGTCTAAGTCCGATAGTAAGTAAGTGCTTGCGCTCCGAAAAATGCTCCCTTATATAACCGGGATGCCCTTCCCTGGGCTACCCTCTCTCCAGTCAGGAAAAATGTTAATCGCGGATATTTTGTTAGTTACTATTCGAGGGTTTGACCCACCGCTCTGCTTATCGAGGGCGATTGGTGACCACCCGCTATCTACCCGCAAGGATGTTTTATGACTAGAATACTGGTGGCCCACAGCTGTGGTTTGTTGGCTAGGCATTTACTTACTAATCCCTTTTCAAAATATTTATTGTTAGATTATTATTTGAATATTCTGGGCCCCCTTGAATGTCCTCACGTGGTCTTTAGTTGTTTCCATTCTTTTTCTCTCGATCTCTTTCCTCATTCCTGAGGGTGGTAACGGAATTCGTTGCAGAGGTAATCGTGTCTTCCTACTCACAAGTGTTGCTCAAATCATATCTCTCTCTTCGTAACTGGCCCTTAAACCATGTCTCGTAATTTGTAAGCGGTATTTGAGTCGAGCTTTTTTTTCTTTATTATCGCAACATAGCTTATGCATTCAGCGGAAACTATGGCCGTAATTATATCGCGTTAGGCTCATTTTGATCAGCAAAATCTTACGAACACGATAAAAAAAATTTTACGTTAAAAAATAAATAAATTGAAGCAGTTTGTACTTTATAGGCTGGCTTTGTCTCACATGTCCACATCACATTTGACGTACTTCTTTTGTCCGGGGTCCCCTTTGTGCACTGCCCTTTTTTTTGAACAGGATACAAAGGTCTGGAAAACCGTATCTTCTACTTTATAAGTGATAGAAATTATATCCACGTTTTTGAACACTTAAAGCGATTTTACTGTAGTGGGTAAAGGGTGTCAAGATCAAATGAGACAGCTCTAAATAAATAACAAGTATCAATGCATAAACATAAATCGCGAGGTGCAGGAGTAGAATAATCACCCGTTATGGTATTAAAAGTGAAGGAACATTCTATTCGAATGAAAAACCTTGTTAAATAAATGATTGAAGAGATGTTTTTACTTGTTTTGTCCACTCAACATTTTTATTGCAATTCTTTTGTATACGAACTTGTATACAATGCTGAGTTTTTTAACGATGTTTCAACCACTCAGTGTAATCCTTTTTAAGCTGCGCTCGAATATAGATCAAAGTTAAACAATTTTTGTTTATCGGGAGGGTAAAACTTAATAACAGCGTTACATTTGGGATAAATGAGATTTTTTGTTAAATTTGTAAGACCTACCTATTATAGGAAATAATTACATTTTAACAGGCGCGTGAAGATTGCGACCTCCCGGTCTTGTGGATAGATAGGTGGATACGGATTGAGTCCTTAGTGTATCTAACAAGAAAAAATTATATAAAACCTTTTGTAAAAATAATCACTCTAAACCGGAGAGGAGGGGAATTTTTACTTACTGCGTGTCGACTCCTATTGGTATATGTATAAAACGTGTGATTTTTGGTGCTTTTGGAGAAAACGAAACTAAAATGTGAAGTCGCAATGTGAATCTTTCTTGCATACGCCACGTCTATATGAGCACACATTCAGACCGTGCTACTCACGGTAGCAACCAATGGGATCCAGATGCGAATTGTCTGAGGATAATGAGACATCTATCAATAGCGGTAATAACTTGGACATAAATTTAAATAAGATAATTGTTGGCGATTGAGACTCGATTCGCAAAGTTATTTGCGTTTCAGGTAGTTAAAAATATTTCAATGTCATAGTCCAGGGGAAGATCGCCGACGAACCCCGTTCTGGACGCCCGGCAACGGCCAAAACCAAAGAAAAACATGAATCGTGTGCGTGAAGTTTTGCATTCCGACCGTCGATTGAGCATCAAGCAAATCGCTCACACTCTAAACATGTCCACATTCGCGGTACATGGGATAGTGACCGAGGATATTATATATTAATGCGCAAGGTCTGCGCGAAGCTTGTGCCGAAAATATTGACGGAGGATCAGAAAGAACTTCGAGTTTCGCACTGTTAAGAATTATTAGATTTGATTTAAAATGAGGTCTCTTGAAGCATCTGAAATGTTTCGGTTGCATTCTTTCCAAGCTACACATAAAACTAGATTGCGTATCACTGTTCAGGCAAAAGTTCCATCAGGCCGTGTTACAAAGTCGAAAAACACACTTCACGCGGCGGCACGTCTTTCAACTCAGACTGCTCGGAGTAAACTGGCGGCCGGTTTATACCGCTGTGATGGATAGTCGTGTCACGATACAATCATACGCATTACTTTCATAATAGACCATGTACTTACGATTAGATTTGAAATAAATTATACGGTTTACATTATTTAGCTTTGTTAGAGCCTCTTTTGAAACGTACTATAATTTAGGGAATTATTACGTACGAAATCTTGAACACCCTCTCTGTTTGTTGCGCGATTTCCTTTTTGAGAGTCTGGCATAATATAGAGGTATTGTGGAACACCATATGACATGGTACATCGTACAATTCCGAAAATGAAGTAACGAAACTTACAGGCTTATATATTTAACTTGTATATTAATTTTATAGGAACTATGAGTAATCATACTGATAGCTGAACATTAGCTAGGTTTCCATCATTGGAAGAAAAGCGTTTTTATTTTTCGTAGTTTACAAAATTTTCTAAAAGTACATTGCAACGTATTTGTTTTGTATGACTTATGATTAGGTATATTTGTTCTTGACTGTTCAAAAATAGTTTACCATTAAAGTTCTTTTCTTCTTAATACAATTCATGATTATACAATCGTCAAGGCATATGTGTATGTAATGAAAAACATGTTCCATGTTATGTATGTAAGGAGGTGTAGGGGTTGTTTAAGAGATTACACGGGTTTTGAAAGGAAAAGAAACGCATATTTTCTTAATTTTTTTTCGTATTATATATTCATTATTTTATTCATAACGTTAAGTACGTTAAAGACTAACATTTCAACAGTATTTAAAAAAAGTTTATAAAACAATGTTGGAAATTTAGCTGGCGGGACCTGGTTTTCGGAGAACCCTAAAAAAAATGTACTTGCGATAGTCACTATAACTCGTGATAGCTTTATCTGAAATTAACATTAGTTAATTATATTTCAAGCATACATCACAGAGACATCTTTGATTTGCTTAACTTACTTTACATAAATTTTAATCGCTTTACGTACTCAATATACACTTACATATAATTTATTTCACAGTTTATCGTCACCCACTACTACAGAAGCAACATTTTATTTTATTCTCTCCATACACATTATAAGATACTCCATACCGTAAGTAAAATTCCAACATTCTAAAAATACTTTATTATCATCTTTATAATTTAACTTTCTTCCTACTCATTCTTCAACACTGTCGGTCGAAGAAATTGTCTCCTCAGGACCATCACGATGATATCTATTCTTTGTAATTAACAATAATCGTCAATCAAAAATTCTCCATGTAAGTAATAGTACTTCCGTACAACCGAAATCTCGACCTCACATAGAATAGACAATTTTTTCTAGTTATAGCTCCAAATAAATCATCTCGCCGCAAGTCTGTACGTCCATATGGCTCACATGATTTAAATTCAACATTAATCAACATAGGTATGCCCTTTCTAATTGTTCGAATCTTTTATATTCTGTTACCTAAACAACCTTTAAACCTAAGTTTTTCATATTGTAGCTTGATAAGAACTCTGCATGCTGAGTTAAAACGTCGCTTTATTAATAAAGTATCGCTTTGCTTCTGGACCGAATAATTTTTTTCCGGCTGATCATAGTAGACGATACCCCGCTGATTCCACCAAACGCACAGCAATTTGAAGCATCTTAAATTATGTTGAATGGACTTGAACTCCAAATTTTATAACGAATCTGATTGTTAATTTTGAAAGTAGCCTACCTCCGCCCTTGGTAAAAAAAAACATATTATTTGCTTAATAATCGCAATTATTTTAATAGGAACTATAAATGTAACTCCTTTAGATACACTTAAGCAGTATGACTCATTCGTATCCTATACGTATATTTCTAGTTGCATTGAAATATAAACCTTTAAAATATCTCAATTTAAGTATAAATGGACTTAAGCCACTTTCAAAATAAACGGCTCATATATGGGTGATGTGGCGTTCCACGTGTTAAACAATATGTCCTAGGCCAAATAACTTTAGCGGTCAGTACCCAAAATGAATTTTAAAAAATAAATAAATTAGCCATAAATGGCTAGTCAATTTTGAGAAAAATGTATGTAGTTTAAAAGTCACATGATCCGACATATTGCGGTATCATTGCCGACATAAACGATTCATCCAAGACGTGCTGTAGTACATCGAAGAATATACTAAACTTAACATTTTTGGACCAATGTTCAGTTTTCGTCCCTGAATACTTTTTCGCCTATTTAGAAAAATATTGACAGAAAAAAATAATTTTGATTCGCTATTAGTAGAGTAATCAAAATTAATTTGTTTGGCGCCAATGGATTTTATGCTTAATATTTGTTTATAGCTCTATGCCCGACATTAATGTAATGTCAACGGCAATCAACGGCAATCAACGACATAGATGACACCAACTTAGTGTTGTCGGACGACACATAACTTAGAGAAATATAATAAAAATATACATTATTAATATAAACATTTTATTTTTCTATTATTAACTCCATACTGATTATAACTCTACCGCTAGAATCTTTTTTTTATATTTCAGTTATTTGCAACATGAAACAAATCAATATTAAACTCAAAATACAAATTATCGGTGACCACAATTTTCCATGATTCTGTTTCTTCATAGATATTTTTTTATACGATACTAGAATCCCAGTTACTAAAATCACGCTGTATAATTGTAGGTAAATATTATGCACATATTAAAACGACTTATACCGAATGATTTGCATTCAAAAATTGTTTTGCTATAATTTAGGAAAATAGCGTAAAAACGCAAAATATCTAATAAACTATTGTTTTTTCTATGACTTTCCTTATACACTTTAATTGCAGAATAGTTTAAGGAACGTGTTTATATAAAAAAAATGGATTACTCCAATTAAGAAAACACCACAGTTTGCAGACGCACTAACGCAGTTGGGAAAAAAGTCGGCACATGGGACGATAGGTTTTTCGAACAGTGCAAACTTTTCCGGTACAATTTTTTCTAACTTCACTTTCAAGAAGAGTTATAACTTGGCCCAGTGACTAGAATCACGGTGTATATTTATATATACAATAATGACCGCTTAGTATTGATTACTAAGCCATGCCGTAAACTATCGAGAAAGGCAAGCTCGGTAGGAATTGCCTGAACCTGTTTCTTTGGCAACGTTGCAAGGCCAATTAAAGCGGACATGGAGCACGTATGAAACACACTGAGAGCAAGGAAGACGCGATAAGAACAATTGAGATATCAGAAGGTGATAAGAGCAAGTAAGATATCAGAAAGTTGGGGGATTAGCGCGGGCGTCTACTACACACTTTTCGGCTTTCGCGGCTACCTCCCTCAAAGCTTTTTCACCCATTTACATCCGTAAGTGGAATATTCCGCGCACGACGTTCGTCTCTTATTAGAGCGCGCGAAATATTCCGCGTTACCGCATTAGGCATTAACGGTAAGGAATGCTTGAGCAAGTGATCACTAGATGTTTTATTATTCTGTGAAAAACCCAACCAAATGGTGACCGTGTAACAAGCTGAATAAATAAGCATAAAATATCCGGAAAAGATCATTTTCAAAACCAACAAAAAGGATCGAGTTTCTCATGTGTACCAAAATTAACCGAAGAAATTGTTGGCAAATATTTAGTAAATGTCAGTGTAAGACATCATCTACCAATTTAACGCGATATGCTGGCCGTCATTTTCCTACACAAATGCCTCCAAAATCAGCAAAGAACAAAACATCAAAACGATGCGTTGCATGTTTATGTTAATTCGGAAAAAAAACAATCTTTAAATGTGATGTTTGCAATACAGCATTTTGTATTGCACATTTTTAAACATACCATGTGAAGTAAACTACGAATTATTCGGAAGTCATTTACTGTAAAAGTTAGCGAAAATATTAAAACTGTCAATATGCCACCACGCGCGGTGATGCGAGCCACTCGGCAGTTGAACGTCGCTCATGTTTAAGCACAGAACCTTAAGTAGAAGCACGATAGAAATGGATACATGAGACCCTCAACGTCAACTTGGAGTTTGTTCGTGACTCTTGTCGACCCTTAAATAATTCTCACTGTTTTTAATTTTATTCAGACTATGATATATGAAATATTATCTTGGCGAAGAAAGACAATAAGACTTTACAACATATGGACCGTTTATTTTGAAAGTGGTGTAGATCCATTTTCACTTGTTTCGACAAAATTAAAGATTAGCATATTTGTTAATTAAAAAATATGGGTTAATATTATCGATTGTGGCAATGTTTCTACTAATTTATCAATATGTCATTTGATTATATAAATTTGTTTTAGCCGAATTTAATTACATTAATGTATATTTACGGGCTATAAATGGATTGACACCACTTTCAAAATGAGTCAATGGTAAAAATCGTTTAACTTCAATTTTGAAAAATTAAATATCACTTAAAATATATTTGATATCAATCCAATTTTGTTTACAAATGATAACAAGAAATAAAATAGGAGTACTATTTTTTAATTTGAACAGTAATAATATCTATATATTGTTAGACTTAATAAAAGATATTGGTATTCTCTTTTCATGTTTTTCGTGTGGCAGTGTTTTGAAATATTGATATACAAGATATACATAAAGTAATAATTGCTCCATATTTTTATATTTTTCGTATGTAATAAGTCTTGCATCGTGATACAAAGGCGTTAGGGCAATTTTTTCAATTGTGGTGATCTTCTCCGACATGTCGGCGTTTTAAATCTTAAATTCTTAAATCCAAATTATTAAATTCTGTCTCTTCCATTGACGTTTTATGCAAAATAGAATACGGTGCACTTTTGCAAAATTTCATCCAATATATTTCCAACCAATTTACTTTTTCTCCATTAGTGTTTCTTCTTATCGGTTTTTCAATTGCGTTTTGTATGTTGTATAAATGTAAAAAGCAGTAATCACTGACATTACCACCTGTCTATCGAAATTGGACTTACGCCACTTTCATAACCAATGGATACGCAATTTCTTTTATCGGCCAATATTAAATTGAACAAAGCGTTGTTATTTTTAAAAGTATTAAACACTAATTAGTTATAAACAAAAAATTTACACTAAATTAAGCATAAATGACGTGATATCTCATTTTTTTTTAAAAATGGACTTATACCACTTTCAAAATAAACGGTCCATATATTGACCCATTCGAGACGACGATTTTTTTCGAACACGATCCCCAGGACCGAAATTTTTTTTTTCTTTGTATTGTTCATTTTTAATAGAAAAACACGTTTACTATGGAAATCACCCAATTCGTAAGTGAATTCCCATAAATCAGATCATTGCACACCGGGTGTGCAGCTCGCTCCTCGGAAGATTTTTATTGCGAGGAGCGGATTGAACGCCATGTGTGCAATGTAAAGTAAAATGAATATACATCACTAAAAAATGTATAAACACTTATTTCAAAAATAGTTCAAAAATAAGGGCTAAGTATAGAACTGTCTATCGCTTGAGAATTTTTTTGTAAGACTGAACTATTACGCGTCGTCGTTGCTAGTCGGTTTATGTCGGGTAAGAAAGTATAGAGTGGTGGAAGCAAATTTCTTATTTATTCACGGGTAAAGATGGGTCCAAGAAAAGAAAAACTTATTATTATAAGCCTACACAGCCTGCATATCGCTTTCTATTCATACAGCCTAAACGAAACTTATCTTAAGCCTTTGCTGCATGCATATTCATAGTGTTTTACATGTAAGATTGGCTTCAGATAATTTTTAGATTTTTTGGTATACAATAAAACCAATGCAAAATTTTGTTTTCTTGTACTTTACAGATTTCATTAGTCGCAGAAAAATTTTATTTCGACGACCAATTTGCACACACACCAATTGCACACACGGTGTGCAGGCCGGCCGTCTTATAGCCTCGGAAATCCATTGCACACACGGTGTGCAATCGGTCTCGAATAGGTTAAAAAAAAGTAGTTAGCATGTAATTTACAGTGTAATATCTTATAATTGCAATCACTTTACAAAAGGCAAATAAAACGTCTTTGATATTTGTCACATCCTATAAAAACACATCATTTTTAACATTACACGAAAATTAAGGGGAAAAGGTAAGGTAAAAAATAGATTTTCAATTGTGTACAGTTTATTAATGTCTTATGATTACATAATTACTTCGCTTTCTTGCTCTTAATTTTCCTCATATAAAATTCAAGTTCTTTTCCTTCAAGTATGTAACCATCCGATCTGCCACACTGACCAGGTCTGCTCGCTATGCATGCTGAAATTGAATAAATTTTATTGTTTTTAAATATTTCTCTAAAAGAAAAATGAATATGTGTAATTGATTTGCATTATGAATATTTTCTCTCAGGCGCCTTTTCCCGTCAGGCAATTTTACCTTATATAAGTTGTTTTAGGTAGTAAGAGTAAACTCAACAGTTATATTTACAAAAAACACGTTTTAAAACTTAAAACGCTGCTAAAACGCTACTAAAAGTTCGTGCATCCCAGGGTTATTGTTCAACCCCTTGAATGCCGCTCGCGTTTAAGATCTTCTTCCACACGTACTAAAATTTTCTACTAAGTTATCAATTTTGGATATTAATAAATTATAAAAAATACATTAAAAATATTTACAAAAGAAAAACACTATTACAATATCAATTTCACCACAAATTTAGCTCTAAGGTAACATCTTTAATATTCTATATGCCATGTTAATTCTGCATAAATGTTTTAAATAAATCAAGTGGCATCTTTCTATTAACTTTCTATTCATAGACGACGCCACTCTGGTCGCTCAGCGTGCTTCCAGACCATCCAAGCCATTTTTGAGTGCTCAAGAAACGCTTTATCCAATGCATATATGTATTTTTTTAATTCACATTTGGTATTATATTCATATAACGTATTCTTAAATATTAGTATATGTTTTTTATAAATCCATTTATTATGTATGCTTTACTACATATTAGCTATTATCTATTTTACAAATTTGAATAGTGCTTTAGAGTATGATATCTGGTGAAACATTTTCCTTAAAAACTGTTTCCTCACCAATTAAAATTCGAATTTTGGAATAACAAACTGTTGTACAATGATAAAATACTTTACAAGGTAAGATACGCGATCAACGATAATCAATGGATGTAATAAGCAGCTGATCGACTGCTTTTTACGCTTTCGGAATCTTAACATTCATCTAATTCGCTAAGCATTTGTCATGAGAATACGCAGGGTTTCGTTACTCTGGTAATGTAACAAGAAAATCTATTTTGAACTCCCTAAGTCATGGATTAAGTCGAAAAAACATGATAACAAGGTATCTCGTCACCCATCTGCAATCTGTTAACATTACACTTTCCGGTGACACCACGTTTGTGTCATGTTAAAACATGTGAATAATTATCGGTAAACCCGCATTGGACAGGTGATGGGATCTACAGGAGACTTACTGACAAACCTACTGGACAAAATATATCTTATTCTAGCATGCAAATGTTAAACTCTATGTTTCAATATTACACAGCCACAGTTGTACAATTAGTAACCGACTACGTGACTTCTCAAAGATCTGGACAAATTGAAAAAACAAGCAGATATAGTGGTATTAATACAATTGTATTATTCGACCCACACGCACAGCCCTATCCCTCTGCTTAACACTAAACCTGTATGCCACATTATGCGTGGGAACTTTCACCATTACTATGTATTCGCATAATAGACATTTTATTCTACTTTCACACACTTTTTTTTTCATCCTTTCCATATATAACCGATTACATAATTTTTTATAACATGTTTTGATGTAACAGGATTTGATGAATAAATTCTGTTAAAAATAGTCATTCAATTTACCGTTATTACCTATCTAGAAACTATCTTACAAAATATATATATATATATTAAATGATATTGAATTCCTCACTACTATCACAATCTCTACACTGATTTTAAATAACTTAAAAAGATATTAAATTGCTGTTAAGTAATCAACAATTTGATCAGTAATAATGTCAATAGTGTTATTAAATATAACAAAATTATAATACGTACCAAGAACTCTTCCAGTAGCAAATTGTTCCTCAAGCGCGAGTTCAACCTTTGCGAAACGCTGTCTAGCCTTATATTTTGCCTCAACTTTTTTCGAACGTTTCTTATTCAAAACTTCCTCTTCAGCTTCCGTCTAGAAGAATTTTGTACAATAGTGCATCATAAAAATAATAGAGCAAACCTCAAATTTATTCATTTTTTGCATTTACTGTGAATTTAGATATGTTTTTAATTTATCGCATTCAATCGATTCAAAATTATACTTCTGTCTTATAAAGGCTATCACCAAGTATTAAAAAGTGCCCCCAAACTAAATTGAGGTTGGTACACACAGTTCGATAGATTTCTCAAAGAAAACTTTCGTTCCCAATTTTTAAGTCGATACCCCTACTCCTCAGATACTTACAGGATGAAACCTAATTTATAATTTTGTCCTCATTTCTTTTGTTCTACTTGCTGTAAAATTATGAAAAAAATGAGGGTATATTCAATGCAATGGCATACACATTTGTGACATATATTTCAGATCATTTCAAAATGAATCTTTTAATATATTTAAAAGTTTTTAAATGCTGATTTTATACCAAAATTGTTAAGTAGTTAACTTTAAATTTTGTACGTTAAAAATGCACTACTATAATTATCTATGTCTAATTTATTCTGATTATCAGAGAAGTGTATTATACCTTAAGATATTACAAGCCCATATTCCGTAACGATACCTCTTCGAAAAATCTGACAAAATTAGACATACATAATCATAGTAACACATTTTTACTATACAAATTTTAAGGTAATCATCTAATAACTTCAATATAAAATTATTAAAAACTTTTTGGAATTTTCAAAAATCCATTTTCCAATCAAGAATTTTGAAAAAAAAATTCACAAATATGCACGCTATAAGGTACAATATCCAATTTTTTTCATAAATTTTTAACAAGTAGAACAAAAGATATAACATCGAAATCATAAATTATATTCAGTTACCTTGAACGAGATAAGAAGAAACTAAAGGACTGACACTTATATAACTAAAGATCAGGGTTTACCAGCTGATCAAGCGCTAAACGTAAATAACCTCAAACCTATAGTTAAAAGGGCAAGAACTCCTGCACTCTCTGAACTGCTGGCCTAATAAATAAGATCGTTAAACCACCATTTTCGATAAATAATATTTAAGCAAGAAACGATAAGGAACACTCAAGAAGGCGTCCGCTGCGTACGCACGAACCCGTTAATTTGTTCCATTACCGCTGAAGGGGGGCAAGAAGCTAGAATGCAACTATGAAGGTGATAAGCGGCAGGGTCCAAGTAGACCTGGTTTAACCACTCTACAATCGGCATACGCGCGATTTACGAACTACGCCGAAACTTATAATCATTTGCAGTGTAAGAAATATTGATATATATTGTTGCATTGTTGATAGAAACTGACGAATATAATATTACGGAATTCAATATAAGTTATTGTCAGTATATGGAGATGGAAAAGGAGGGTATTAACTTTAAACATTGAAGAAATATCTTTCAAGCAGAAACTTGTGCATCTGAGTTGTTTCGTATGTCCTCTTAACATTAGTTGCTTCGCCAAATGTCCAAACACAAAATAGTTTTTGTCCGTACAAAACTTTTACTCGAAATATATGATATTGTATCGCGAATGTCTGATAAGAGTCACTGAGGCGGACTTCCACAATACGTAGCGGTCCTTTTTTTCTTTAAGCCCTACCCTTGCGCCAGCTCGAACGCACACGCGCAATTCTCCGGCGCCGAGAGAATGCCATGCAAAAGATTTCAAGTAAAGCTAGCGCGCCAGTTAATGTGTGACCACACAGAGAAGAATGATTTCGAACGTATGATAAGGTCAAAAGGAAACGATATTAGCAAGGAGATTTAACAGCATAGAATTTTAAACCACGTAATACTTTGATTAACTTTCTGTGATTTGTGTAGTTTCTGTGTATCGAAATATTTCTTTATTTTGTTCGTCATTCGAGTCTCTATACCAAAAGCTCTTGATTCATTTACCCGAGGTCGTATTGTCGCTATCTGGCAATGCGGTATAAATGCACTAGATATTGCAACGATTATTAATCCCCCTTTTTCAGGACAATAATGCAATTTTTTTTTCAGAGCTATGAAATGGTTCTTTTCAGAGCCGTGGAACGATTCTCGTCAGAACTGCAATTGATTTTACGTTGGGACAATCGGTCGATCAATTAATGTCAGGAAGACATACAAAATAACTCAGATGCACAAGTTTCTGCTTAAAGGACATTTTTTCAATATTTATAGCTAATACCCTCCTTTTCCATCTCCTGATACTGGCAATAACTTATATTAGATTCAACTCTACTACAACTCATTTCTATCAACAATGCAGCAATACATGTCAATATTTTTTACACCACACATGATTATAAATTTATGCGCAGTTCGTAAATCGCGCACGTATCGATCGTAGAGGTGATAAACCAGGTCCAGCCGGTCCCTATCGCTTGGCACCTCCATAGTCTCATTTTAGCTTCTCCTTGCTCACTTGCAGGGGTAAGCAACAAATTGATAAGTCCATGTGTATTCAATGTCGCTATACTCGCTTTTAAGACCGCCGAAAATTATAACCTGTAAAGATGGATTTTCCTAGCAATCGGTTCTTTGCCCGTAATTATATCATGTTCAATTTCATTTTTATTGATAAACTCTCATCAATATGTTTATCTTTATTAAAGCAGTTTATCTAAAAGAAAGTTAAATTAAAAAAGTTATATTTTCGTGTTACGCCATGAACTATTTTCAAAGAATTTCCATCGGGTACCGCATTGTGTGTCGTATCGCGCGTTTACCTGGACCCGATGTAAATAGCATAGGCATAGGAGCAGCCTAAATGCCACTTAGAAAGGTATTTTCGGATAACCCTTATGGAGATTTTACAGTATCATCTATTTTTCCTAGAAGAGGGAATAAGGTAAAGGCAATTTTTTTGGTATACGTACAGAGATTTTAGAGTGCATGCAGAGCATTCTGATTTTGTAATTCTGCGATGCAATCACTTTGTCACTCAACTCTTTGATTTCCCGCCTTCTGTCAATTATTAGAGATAGTCATACAAGTGCTAAATTTATATGGATTATCTTTTTACCTTATTTAGTATTCTTTATCTGTGATCGAAAATATTAACCTGAACACAGACTTTTAACAATTTTTGACAATCTCGAAATATACGGAGTGCAGCAATCTGCTAGTATACTGGAGAAAGCGGTAAAGTTCGAAAACAATTATCCTAACCGCTGATAATCTTGAAATATCAGGAGTGCGGATATCTGCCAGTGTACTGGAGAAGTCAAGAAAGTCGCAGTTTAGTTTGATAAATTGTTTAAACAAGGGTACAAGATGGCAGTAACCTCCAAGTAATGAAATTCATATAGAATTAAATATTTAAATAAACGTTTTTTTATTGTGAAAAACTTGCTATTCATTAAAACACACCTTCTTTAAAAAATTTTATCAAGTTGATAATCCGATTAGCCTCATTCCAGGGAAGTGTTAAATAGACATGTTTGACCCAAAATTTCTTTTTTTACACGTAACATAAATTTGCTGACAGCAGAGTTGTAATAAAAATGGGCAACGACATCAGTTCATAACAATAAATATCCTAGGAGTTTGCTTTGAGTGGTCTATCAAACAGTATGTACAAAGCACAATTTGACTTGTCCCATGCTTATTCGGCTATATCATTTCCAGCAATAATTATTTTATAGAATAATAATATATGAATATTGTTTATCATGTTATCAAGACAAAACTATCAAGAACAAACAATCTTTTTGAAGAAAACATGCTGAATTTGGCCAAAACACATGAAATAATGCAAAGTGTAATATCATCCTTCTATATGCACACGGCAGAAGTAAATTTGAAAAAAAAAAATATTTGAAACAAAAAAGGACTTTATATTTGACTTGTAAGAGTCTCTACAAAACAATCATTAACCAAAGGTATGTTTCATAGAAAGAAGCAATTTGAATGCACGTTTTACATTTTTGCTGTAACATCAATTGTTTAAAAGAAAATGTATAATTATATTCTTTCTGAATTAAATCCTTTTCCACATTAAAAGTTATTACTCTTACATTTCTTTGAAAACAATAGATCAAAGTTTCAATGTATACTACAAAAAAAAGGGCAGTCACACTTACCAACTTTGCAACACGTTTACGACCCAATGGAAGGGCATAATGACTCTCATACCATTGTCTGAACGGTGTTGCGTCAATGGTAACAATAGCATTCTTGACAAGAGTTTTTGTTCTGACCAATTCATTATTCGATGCATTGTAAACAACATCGATTATACGAGTCATTCTGGTAGTTGTTTCAGAGCCCCAAGAGAAATTACCAGTGTCCAAGCGTAATGCTCTGTATTTTTTATTACCGCCACGAGTACGTACCTTAAACATAAAATAGTTTTCATCCATCAGAAAAGTTTCATCTTAATCACATGTTACAATTAGCAACCGTTAAACTCAGTACGCTGTGAGAATAAGTCAACATGACATTCAGAGTAGGTAAAGGTAATCATCATTCATTAAGTATCATAATGTTTTTAAATATCTATTATTCATTTAATTATTAACAAATAAAAATAAGGCAACAATCTGCGCAGTCATTACCATTTTGTGTAAAACAGATTTACATAGCAAACAAAATTAAGGAACTGAAGACACTACTTCTTCATTTTATATTTATATTTAATTTTAACTTATAATACAACAAATATGTTGTATATGCCTTTCAAGCACACCAAACTCTATATCAATCTCTCCTACAATTTTGATTGGATGAAGTATATAAAATTATGCAAAATAAACAGGTTTACAATGTACAGATGCTTGTTCAATGTTTGTATTCAAGACAATAATAAATTATAAACATACTCTGTTTAACAACATTTACAAATTTGCTCTTTCTGCAACACAAGGTCTGAAAAATTAGCATTGGCAAATATTATCCTTGAAGCAAATTGCAATCAAATTATAAAAAAGTATACATAACTCAGTGCAGGATGAAAGTAGGTTACATATACAGCCCTATAAAAATGACGATAATTTTAAATACAAGTATAAATGTAGATTTTTTAACTTTAATTCAATGCTATTTCCATCAAGCAAAAAATAAAACAATTAAAAGTTCTAATAAACAGTATTATTCCTTGGAATCAGTGGTATTCCTATTAAAAACAAAATATCTAACCCTTAATCTTGTTTATTATACACATTTGTAAATATTTACTATAATTGTACATTGCACTGTGAAAATATTCTTATTGCTAATAATAATAATTATTATAAATAATACGATGATAAGCATAGTAAAGATATAAGGTTTACAAATGATAAGTGCATAAAATACAAAGAATAACATATCAGAAATATTGTATATTAGCAGAGTGATATTATCTATGACAAATTAACAAAAACAAACAGATAGATATGCAGAATAATGATGAAAGAAATGTAATACTAAATATCATATAACACTATTTCATACATGCCATATGTGATCTATCAACATGATATGTAGACATTTTTGTTTGTTACATTATTTATAAGTTTTATAACTAAGTAAAAACAGTAGAAAAAATAATTGATCGTTTGCACAACATACAAGTATATGCTGCTTGCTCAATTGATACATTTTTTTTTATGCAGAACAAATAATCTCACTCTTTATGCAGCACATTTTATATATGCTCTTGTTTCTATTTCTCATTTCATGCTATCAGAAAATATTTTTCTATATTTATTGATTTTATGATATATCTGTGCATGAAATTCTTATGACTTTCTTAATTATATTATTTAATCCTTTCCATTAAAATAATTTAGCAGTAAGAGATGATTATCCACATATTTTATGAAATCCTTACAAATTTAAAATAATTACACATACAACTTAATACATAATAACACGATATTTTATTATTTTACGTATCTTCACATTAAAAAAAAAATTTGTGATATATTAACGTTTTGCACTCAAGGCCTTCTTCGCTCAGGTGAACCAGTACACACCGAATCAATAATTTGTTCCTCGAACCCTGAAGGGGGGCAAGAAGAAGCTAAAATATGAGCGTAGCGGTGTCAGACGGCTGGGGCCAAACAGTCCAGATAAACTCTGTGATCCACCTGCGTGCTATTTACACAATGCGCAGAAATGTATAATTATGGTTGTTACGATAGACATTGACATATTTAATTGTATTATTCATACATTCGTGGAAATACATTATAGAGAATAATATAACTTATTGACGGTCTAAGAAGATAGGAAATCTTTTAAAATTGGGAAAATGTTCTTCAAGCAGAAACTTTTGCATCAGGATCATTACATATAACGATTTCGTAACATTAATTGCTCAACCAATTGTTCCAATGTAAAATAACTTGTAGTTCAGTCGAGAACCGTGTCATAATCCTGAAAAGAACCATTTTACAACTCTGAAAAAGTGCATTATAGCTTTGAAAATAAACAATGAATAACGAGTCTTCGCTCAACTATTTGATTCAATCCTTTTAATCGATAAATGTTACCAAATCGTTATTTGTCATAATACTCAAAAGTTCCTTCTTGAAGAATATCTTTCCAATTTTAAAAGATATTTCGTTCTTTTCCCGCCTTCTTGGATTAGCAATAAGTTATATTAGGCTGTATAATGTTGTATTTCCATATTTCTATGAATAATACAATTAAATATGCCAACGTGTATTGTAACAACGATAATTATGCATTTCTGCGGAATTTGTAAATAGCGCGTATGTCGATCACAGAGCATGAATCTGGACCAATTGGCCTTAGCCGTCTGACACCGCTACGGTCGCATTCCAGCTTCTCCTTGCCCCCCTATAGGGGTCGAGGAACAAATTATTGATTCGGTGTGTAACTCGAGACGATTTTCCGCTTAATTCGTGAATGCCTTACAGCTAACTTGATACAGGCGACCCACGCCTTTCGCACAATTCGTTATTTCGCACATTCTTAAAAATGCAACTTTTTAAGCCTTTGCGGTCGGATGTCCTCTCTAAGGGGGCATCAGACTTCAGCTATCAGACTACAATATTGTTCCGATGAAGAGGTCAAAACAGTTTCACTATTGCATTAGGGCGTCTGTCCACGTGTAATGTGCTTTACTAGCATATTTATTTATGCTTAAATATTTCGCTCTTATAAATTGATAAACGTACGTAAGAAGCGAAGAAACTGCAGTGTTGACACGAACGAAAAGAAATTAAAGACTCATAAACTTCATAGAATCGAGACAAAGATGGAAATAATTAAACATTCTGAAAACGGTGAATCTTTTGCTTCAATCGGACATTTGTACCATGTAAACAGATCTATGATATGTTCATTGATGCATCTTGACAAATTTTTGACTATCATGGAAGAATGCAATCCCAATAGAGGACATATATCTAAAGTATGTAGGACGAATGAGAAAGACATGGGATGTTATAAAAATCTTTATCAAGAAAAGAATAGGTGGTATTCAACTAATTCTTGACAAGTTTATAAAGAAAACATCCGGAAGCACTTAAACACACCTATTTAACTTTATTATGTATACATATCTATAAATAAATACTTTAAAACACGGTTTTTGGTGCATATTTTTTTACATCCCTCTACTTTCAACCATTCAACATTCGCACACATTTTCGAGAACCAATTGTGTACGAAAGTCGAGGGCTCACTGCATCACACAATTTAACATTTAAAACTTTTATATTTTAACATTTTATATATCTTTATAGTTCAGAGGAGGACACTTGTTAAACATTAAGTCTTATATTGTCGCATTGTGTGGTATTTTAAAAAACAATTTCCAAAGTGCATTCTCAGCTTTTTGGGGCAAGTATCATAATAATATGTGGTTTGGTATCTTCCACCAGGCTTCGTGCATTGAGAATAAACCATGCAATCCTGCTTACTTCCAATTAGAATAACATGTAGCTTCCCATTGAATCAGACGTCATCAGAACTGCTATGCGAAGTAGAAACTGAATCTCGTTTTTTTCGGAAATCTCCTTTCAATTAGTTACTTAGCCAAGATATAACTTATTTAATAATATTCCGTGAACATGTAGTATCCTTGTATACTGAGAGTTTTATCCAGTACTGTTATGTAAAAATGTAGCAGAATTCTAATTTATACCAGACGTTCAGATGCTATCAATTTCCCTGTTGTCAGAGCTCCATAATATGGTAGAATACCACAAATGTAACCAGTGTTGAAATCTTGCATTGCATAAACGCGTATACCATATTTGGTTGGTTTCTTTAGATTATATGTAATGAATGAAATCCAATCTTTGAATTTGACAATCAATTAATCCAGACAAATTTGTTCTCCGGGTTTAAAATAATTAAAAAATCTTGAATTTGTATTTTGTGAGGATATTATCTTTAATTAAAGCATCCAAAAAATTTGGCTGAATTTATCTCTTGTGAATGTATTCCAAAAGAATGGAATGTAACTAACATTATTTTTTTTTATAAATACTCTTGTAAGTTTGCAATCAGCAGGGCCCTTGTATTTATTATTACTGCAATAAATGCCCAGAATTTTCTGACGATGATGTAATGCCAAGTACACCATATAAAATGAGACAATAGTATTTTCCCTTCTACCTTCCTTGTAGGGTAATTATTAATTTCTTGCACCATTTTCTTAATTACTTTATCAATAAAAAATAACTTACAGAAATCTGTTTTTTCTTTGCTTGTGTGTGTATATTGAGTGGGGGGGATCAAGGCAGGGAGGGAGAGAGCATTCTCACTGACCTATATGCCAATATTGCGCTCCTGGCAGGTAAAAAAGCAAGATGGTAATGTTAGATAGTTACCTTGAAAAGAGAAGGTAAGTAACGTAAAGAGAAGTAACACTGATTGTAGAGAAGTACAAAGTAATTAGATTTAGGAGAGGAGGGAGAGGGACAAGATGACAAGCTACTGGTGGAGGGTATGAGGATAGAGGTAAAGAAGGTCAACTGTCTTGAGCACGCATTTCAGAGTGGTGACCAGAAAGCATAGGTATAGGTAAGAGTGAGAAAGACGGCAGCAATGATGAGGAAAGTTGTGAGGACTGGAGAAAAAGAAATTTGCTGCAGATTAGGGGAAGAGATTACAGTTGTATGACATGTTGGTCTGCGTAATGCTGAGTTGGGGGGTGGAGGCGTGAAAGTGAAAACAGGCTGCAAAAGGGGTAAGGAAGGGGAGGAGGATGTTGTTGGGAGGAAATGAGCAATAAGATAAATAAAGGAAACGCGGATTTAAGATGGGAGGAAAAAAATGAAAGAAAAAAATGAAAAAAAAATGAAAGAAGTGGAGGAGAGAAGGGATGGGATATGGAGGAAGGATTTGAAAAAACTGTAAAAGAATGGAGGGGGGAGGATAGGAATGGATGAGTGGGCTGGAGAATTTCAGGGAGGAGAGCAGAAGGGGAAAAAGGTTGAGAGGGATGATGAGAATTGAAAGAAGCAATAGGAAATGGAAGCTGTGGCATGCCGGGGGGGGGGGGAGAAATAAAGAGGGAAAGAGAAAGATGGGGAGGAGAACGGACGGGATGAGTCGCCAGAAAAAGATTGGAGGTGCCCACCAACGAGAGGGAGATAGATGTGCAAATAGTAGCAGATAGGCTAAGTGTTAGAATAAGAAAGAAACAGAAGGAGTAGATTGTAAGACAAATACAAAACTATGTCCCAGAGGGGAAAGTTGAATAAACATACTACTGCTACTACTGCTACTGCCTACTACTATTTATTTTTGTATGTGTGAAGATACTTGCAGTCTTGCATTTCTTTTGCAGAGTACAAACTGTATTTTTTGAAGTATTTCTTCGGATTGTGTGCACATTATCCTTTCTAATCTTTCTATTTTTTCTGTGCAATCACTGTCGCTGTCACATTCACTGTTACATTACATATGCAATCACTGTCACATTACTGTGATTTTTTGCCTTCTTACACCTATCACTTCATAGTTATTGTCATCCCCACCATCCACGTCCCAACCAACAAGTAGTCTATGCATAGATGTAATTCTATTCGCCATCAACAAAAAATTTAGCTTATCTTTGCTTCAACTAATTCCTTTATCGTATTCTATGCTTATTGCACTCAATGACTTTGAAAATACTTTTCTCATTGCCAGGACTGTGAAGTTTGAACTAACATTGAAGATGGATTCTGACTCATGGTCTTGAATGAATTTGAGATAAAAAAATGTTATGGCCATTTTAAAAGTAAATCTTTCTACACTTTACAAGATTACACACAAAAACTTAGAAATAGATTCATAAAGCAATATTACCCACACCAAACCTAAATACTCATTGTTACCGCTTGAACTATCACGTCAAATTAAATGGTAAGAGGCACCTCTTGAATGCAAAAGATTAAACTCAATATTGTTATCACTATGTTACATATTTGTAGTCTTTCCAGAGCAGTCTATTTATGAGTTTATTCACTCTTCCATTCTCGTTGTACGAATAAATTATGTCCACTTAGTGCATGACCCAAATACAATATTTAAGATGTTAATAAAAATAATAATTAAAATTGAAATTAGAATGAAGAAATTGATTGAAATTAAGGTGTAGAATCATTGATATAAGAGAAAATAGACGTGGAAAAGAAAGTCAGACACTTAGGTCAAATTCTTTTCTTAACACCTGATGTTTAAATTCGGGCAGGTCTCTCTGCGATCATTGCACGCTGACATATATGTCAATATTGAACTCCTAACCTCTTCTTGTTTTATGCCAATATCTCACAATAATACACATTCATGGTCTTTCTGGAGCAATATTGTTGTTTACTTTGTAATTTATAAAACAATAAACTTTCAATATTGTTGTTTGTATTGTACTTTATAAAAGAAGCAAGATGCATCCTCAGCTTATCTGAATATATATCACAGTAATATGTTATTTAACATTGTTCGCTAAATGTATTTTATTGAGAACAAACCTTGCAATTCTTCACTTCATTTGTGTAAGAATGTCCTACAGCATTTCAGTCAAATAGATTTTATGAAAACTGGAGATTGTAGAAGCTCGATCATGAGTCTAGCAAATACATCTTATCAATTCATTCTTAGGGATTTTTCTTCGGATTCTGTACAACTGATCCATTTGAAACTCTCTGACTGTGTATCTTGTGAGACATTACTATCGCTTTCATATTCATTACGTATTATTTTGATTTTTTTCCTTCTTATCACTCTTACTTCATTACTGTCTTTATCTCTACTTTCTATCTTTCTATCATTAACCCTTTTAGTGCCAGCAGGCCGATCTATCGGCCCACGGTCCTTATGCGGTTAAATACCTTGTGTATATCAGTAATTTTGTTATTTAACAATGAAAAGTCGAACTCATCTTCATTTAAACTCATTTGATTACTGCATTCAATGCTTATAAGGATAAAAAATGTTGAAAGTAATAATTCTATTGTCACAACTATCAAGCTCAGATTGACATAAATATTCTCTACTCTTGACACAGACTAGTTTGATATATGACAATTTTATAGCTGTTTGAGAGTATATTGTTCTATACTTTAAACAATTATACATGAAGCTTTTAAGAACCCACTCTTAAAAGCAATATTGCCATTAATACTTCGAGTTATAAAGAAATCAAATCTAAATAAACATTATCGCTGCACATATTACAACATCAAACCAAGTAGTGCCTAAGAGTTACCTATCAAATGCAAAGGATTAAGCTTTGTTAACTTGCAATGTACATATTTCACTTGTTTGCAAAAGCTATGGATTTGGTTTTTACTATTTTATGCAAATATGATAAGTGTGTAATGTGCAATGTAGTGGCATGAAAAATGTAGATGGTATAAAACAAAATAAATTTCCAAACTTAACTGCATAATGAAATTAATTCATATCCATAGAAAATACAAAAAATGACCCTGTTTTCTCATTTTTGTTTTTAACAAAATTAAATTTTATATACCTTATTTTAAAATTATCAGTAGAAAGATAGAATAAAACTGGTTTCCTCTAAGGGAAAGAACAGTAAAGACTTTGCATATTATAGAAGTTTTAATGATATAATATTATTGAATAATAATTTTCTAATGTACATCATCATCAGAATGCGATAATGTGAATATGACTTACTGTGTGAATTCTTCGTGGGCCTAGTTTTGTGTTTGCAGCTGGGCGACCTAACTCAAACTTTCTCTTCTTGCGAATGGGCTTCCTTTTACCACCAGTGGCTCGTCTCTTATGCCAATGGTCCCGTGAGATACCTATGAAAATTGAGCATCATATAGTATACAGTTTAAGAAATGGTCATAAAAAAAAGAATCTGAACGTATCAAAAAAAGTTGATAGACAATACACATACCTGTTAAAAATACTCAAAATTAATCGAAACAAGTCTATCAAAATTAATAATACTAACATGGTAAAAAATAGCATTAATAAAATTTAGATGCGTTAAGAAACATTCTTTACAGAATATAACACTTGTGATAATTATGTCAAAATCATGATGAGAACAAAAGTTATAAGTACATCATATTATGTACCACGTCGTAAAAAATGACATAATATATGTACAGAGAAAAAGTATAAGATGTTAAAAACTTATCCTTCATTTCTTAATAACAGCACATAAACATTATATACAGATTCCAAGCGATAAAAACAGTCTTAAAGTAAAACACGTTACTCACCCATCGTGCTAGATTCTAAAAGAAACACGAAATTAAGAGTCTAAGAAGGTGCGCCCTCGTTTCCGGTAATGCTACACAAACGTGCGTGCCCTCTCGCGGCATGTTACATCATCAAATAAAAATTTTATGTTGCATTTCTATATGAAATGTTTAGTAAGAAACAATAGGTTAGTGTTCCAGGAGGGTTAAAACGCTCTTATTGTGAGGACAGAAAGGGAATCTATAATTTGTTCCACAACTTCTCAAGGCGAGCAAGGATAACCAGGAATATAACTGGAACAGGATCCGGCAGCAGGAAATAACTGTGCCAGAATAATAAGCGCTATAATCGACATCCGCGCGATTTACAAACTACGCAGAAATGTATAATTATTATTGCGACAATACACATTCATATATTTCATTGTATTATACATAGAAATATGCAAATACAACATTATAGAATTTAATATAAATTATTGCCAGTCCAAGAATGCGGGAAAAAAAATTAATGGTCTTTTAAAATTGAAAAATGTTTTTTCAGAAGAAACTTTCCTATTAGAGTTATCACGTATAACTATTGGGTAGCATTAATCCATTGAAAGCGTTAAATCAAGTACCGGTACGACAAGCCTAGTAACCTTTATTAGTGACTTTTATTATTAATTGCTCCATTCAGAACGATAATGTACTTTTTCGGGACTGTGAAGTAGTTAATTTCAGAGTTATGAGACAGTTTATGTCAGAATCACTATTTATTTCATATTGGAACAATAGGTCAAACAATTAATATTATAAAATCATTATACGTAATAACGCTAATACAAAAGTTTCTTTTTAAAAGATAATTCATTCTTTTCCCGTATTTTTGAACTAGCAATAAGTTATATTAGGCTCTACAAGGTTGTATTTGCACGCTTCAATGAATAATACAATTAAATTTCTCAATGTGTATTGTAACAACCATAATTATACACTTTTGTTCAGTTTGTAAATAGCGCGCGAGTCGATCATAGAGTCTATAAATCTGGACCAATTAGTCCCTGATGCCTGACCCCGCCGCGGTCATATTCTTAATTCTCTTTGCCCCTTTTGAGAGGAGCCGGAATAAATGATTCCTGGTGTATACCCTTAAAGCGCGGTTCACATACCATAAAAACACACCACATACCATAGTAAGCATGTAAAACAGTATTTTGTAAAAAACTTGTGTGACACGTATGACGTTACGATTATCTAAGATATTAATTAATCAATAAAATATAACTAGTTATATAGTTTTCTCCGCGAATGACATCTTTTTTAGGCGATATGCTGAATCGAATAATTTCTCGCCAAAAAATATTTACAACTTAATCGCCGTGACAAACGAACCTAAAAATAAAAATTTGTGTGTACGCGTGCAATTTTAGTTAGCACAACAATTTATGGATGAGTTTCTTTTTATATCTGACTTTTGATAATTAGCGCAGAAATCCAATATGGTGTCTTTCGTTGAGCGGTTCGCTTTGGACATCCGTATTTTAAGATAAAATCATCTTCTAAAAATGTCAAGATCAGCTGTAATTATGAAAATTCGATTGAAATAAACAGGCTGATGTCAGAGATTTTCATGTCGGTGGAATACACGATATAAGGTAGCGTGAAAAGAGTGCCCGAAAGAGGGGAGTGTGGTGTGAACGGCGGCACACTATTTAATAGTAAAGTTTAAGGAGGTGCAGGATATAGTATTTTGAAAAATGGAACGAGGCAATGACAGTGCTGAAGACGTAAAGGATTCTAAGGTTACAATAAGTAATGCAAAAGAAAAGAAGGAGAATTCGATGGTGGACATTAATACACTGGACATAAAATCTCGTTTAAGTCTACAAACAACAGAGGTATGCGAAGAACCACATACAAATGGGGTGGGCCAAGTAAACGGTATATACGATTCCCCTCAAAGAGACAGCAATGCGACCAACACTCCACTGCAATGTCAGATCATGGAAACTAATTTAAATCAACATGGTATACTATGTTCAAGCTACTTGTTTAAACAGTTATCATTTGTAAAATTATGAATAATCATTAGGGAATTAGCGATCGCGTACCCTTTTCAAATCAACAGAAAGTTTTGGGTTTAGTTTAATGAGAAATCAGGTACAAGTTTTTGTATATAAGAGTTTTGAATTTCCGTATATCTGTAAAACTATTTTTAATCTTTTATGAAATGTACGTATATCACAACAATTTGCAAATACAACGTAATTAATTCTTAGTCGATGTTAAATAAAACAACAAGTTGCGCCAATATCATTTCATTTTTTATTTGTTTCTAGATATTACAGAAATGTTGTCTTTGGAGAATAAAGAAGACGTGCAATACGTTAGCTACACAAGTGAACTACAAATGCCTGATATAATGAAACTAATACAAAAAGACCTAAGTGAACCATATTCTATTTATACATACAGATACTTTATTCACAATTGGCCAAAGTTGTGCTTCCTGGTAGGCATACATTTCTACAAATTATAAATCAGATACTATATTCTTTCACCACTCATTATTGATTAATGCATGCAATGTTTTACAAAGCTTTGATTGTATGCTATAAAGCATTGCCAATGAAAAAACAGAATGTGATCAAACTTGCTTAGGTCCTAATATTTTTCAGTTGCAAAATTTAAAGAAAAACTTTTGCTATTTGTTTATCAAGGCAATGCATGGTGAGGAGTGTGTTGGTGCTATCGTCTGCAAACTGGACATTCACAGAAAAATCATTAAACGGGGATACATAGCAATGCTCGCAGTTGATGTGAAATACCGCAAAAGAAAAATTGGATCAAATTTAGTGAGACGAGCTATTCAAGCAATGGTAGAAGATGATGCGGACGAGGTGGTTCTTGAGACTGAGATCACCAATCGACCTGCACTGCGCTTGTATGAAAACCTTGGTTTTGTGCGGGATAAACGATTATTCAGATATTATTTAAATGGAGTGGATGCTTTAAGATTGAAGTTGTGGCTCAGATGAAATTCGCCCGAGTGTTTTTGTCAATAGGAATTTAATTAATTGCAATGTTAAATAATAATAACTTCTATCTTCTATTATGTTGGGAATTGTACAATGTTAATGCCAAAGAGGTTAGAGTTTGGTCGCACAAAAGATTTCTTCTTTCCTTGCAAAATTTAATTTTTAGCTCTACATGTTTCCATGTATCGTTTTATAAATAACACAGAAATGTATTATACATAATAGTGTTAAACAATGCAAATTTTATTAAAACCAATCAATCATTCATTCTCTGTGGACATTCAAGTACATTAGGTGTCAGGATTTACAAGAAGTATTTCCTTAAACATTTAATGTGATATAAGCTCTGGCATTAACATTGTTTTCTGAAATAGACTTGAGTTGCAGCTTAAAGATATATGAAATTAAAAGGTGATAGAACAAAACAAAATTGAGACTGTGACAAGTGTACGGAAAATAATCAATGCACTTGTGTCTCACATTATCAGAATGCTCATCTTGGGGCGGTAAACATACAAATACTGAAAACATATATATAATGTAACTAATGCTCTCACAAAAAAGTTTGGCGTAGGTATTTGTATGATGATTAAAGTGAATGGCAAATTGTGCAGCCATAAGTGGATTTATTCTATTTATGGATATATTACGAATGTGCTTTTCTCTAATTTGCTACATAATGATAATTTCCTAGTTCTATAATTTGTTAGATGTCAAGATCTATCATCTTAACATATTTCTCACTATGTATTCAGTATTGATTGAAAAAGGATTGATTCTTATCAACAGTGTGTTCATTGCACCAAGCAGAGCACCGTTTTCTTATGTGAAAATCGATTTAATATACATCAAATACAAAATTTAATGAATGGCAGTAAACATTCAGATTAAATATCTCCAACAACAAAATGTAAAGTGATAAAGAAAATATCCGATATTTATATATATTATAAGAAGTAATGACAAAATTGCCATTCCCGAAAATAAAGTATGTCCAGGAAAAGTACACCTCTAGCAATAACTGCAGTGGTGTATTTATTACTGTCTAACTTCTATACCTATCTTTGTATAAAATATATGCGAAGCACAGATCATAATGTACCTACTAAAAATTGTAAAAAAATGTTAATAAAAATACATAAATGTTTTTAATTATGATTAACTGAATAAAGCTAACACTGATTATTGGATGAGTGCAAAAGTTTGTGTGGAGTTTGTGAGTAAAAGTCACACAGTGATTAGGCAAACAAAAATCTTTATTCAATCAATGATATATTCTTCACCGTTTCCTATAATCTTTACCCAACGTTCTGGCAGCATATGGATGCCTCGATCATAAAAAGTGCACGGTTTAGATTCGAAGGACGAAGAGACGCCGTTTTTTAAGGCCTGCAAAGAATCAAAGTTTTTTCCATTTAAATAATTTTGCAATGACTGGAACAAGTGATAGTTATATGGTGCGATATCAGCAGAATACAGTGGTTGCATAAGGACATCCCATTTCAGGCTCTTCAGTTTGTGCAGTGTCTTTTTATAAACGTGTGGTCTGACGTTGTCGGGCTGAAAGACGACTCCCTTGCGATTGGACAAAATCGGACGTTTCTCTTTGATATCTCGATTCAGATTGGTTAATTGGCGACAGTACTTGTCCGAATCAATCGTTTCGCCAGTGGGGAGAAGCTTGAAATAGATTATGCCCTTGCAATCCCACCAAAAAGAGAGCATCACCTTCATCGGGTGCAAACTGGCCTTTGGCATTGTGTCACCATGCTCACCTGACTGTGTAGAGAACCCATTTCTCATCACCCGTCACTAATCGATCCAAAAACGACTCGTTATTGAGCCGCACAAGTAAAGAAACGGCTGCAGAAATTCGTTTGATTTTGTTCTCCTCGGTCAGCAAATGAGGCACCCATATACCGAGCTTCAAATCTTTCTTAAACGCATCTTTTTTAAACGGCGAAAAGCGGTTGATCGGTCAACGTTTAGTGCTGTAGCAACTTCTTCTGTTGAAATTCGCGGATTATTGAGCACTAAAGTACGCAAAACATCGTCATCAATGTCAGAAGGTCGACCAGAGCGTGGCTCGTCTTCAAGGTTAAATTCTCCGCGCCGAAATTTAGCAAACCATTTTTCCACAGTTCGTTTAGCTGGTGCTTGATCCTGATAAACATCCTGAATGTTTTTTCGACCAGAGCGTGGCTCGTCTTCAAGGTTAAATTCTCCGCGCCGAAATTTAGCAAACCATTTTTCCACAGTTCGTTTAGCTGGTGCTTGATCCTGATAAACATCCTGAATGTTTTTTACGGCTGCGGCAACGTTTATTCCCTTTCGAAACTCGTAAAGCATAACATGCCGTAAATGCACCTTATCGATACTCATTTTTATAATGATATTTCTCGAAGCAGTTTGTATGAAAACAAATGATTTTTTTTTAAATGAAAGCTGAAGACGTTACCTTTCCAACGATATATAATATGTAGATGGAAGTACAGACCGAATCAATAATTTGTTCCATGACCCCTGCAGGAGGGCAAGGAGAAGCTGGAATGCGACCGTGGCGGTGTCAGGCGGCTGGGGCCAATTGGTCCAGATTCATAGACTCTGTGATCCACATACGCGCTTTTTACAAACTCCGCAGCAATGTATAATTATCGTTGTTACAATACACGTTAGCATAGTTAATTGTATTATTCATAGCATCTGCAAATACAATATTACAGAGCCTGATATAACTTATTGCTAGTCCAAGAAGGTGAGAAAAGAATAAATTACCTTTTTAAATTGAAAAAATGTCCTTTAAGAAGAAACTTTTTATCAGAATCATTACATATAACGATTTCGTAATATTAATTGATTGACTAATTGTTCCAATGTAAAATAAATTGTAGTTCAGTCAAGAACCGTGCCATAACCTTAAAAAGAACCATTTTACAACTCTGAAAAAGTGCATTATAGCTTTGAAAAGTAACGATTAATAATCAGTCTTTGCACAATTACTTGATTTAATTTTTTTAATCGATAAATGTTACTAAATCATTATTTGTAATAATTCTGATGGAAAAGTTTCTTCTTGAAGGGCATTTTTTCAATTTTAAAAAATATTTTGTTCTTTTCCCACCTTCTTAGACTATCAATAAGTTATATTCGGCTCTGTAATGTTGTATTTCCACGTTTCTATGTATAATACAATTAAATATGTCAATGTGAATTGTAACAACCATAATTATACATTCCTGCACAGTTTGTAAATAGCGCGCGTGTCGATTACAGAGTCTATAAATCTCGATCAATTGGCCCTAGCCGCCTGACACCACCACGGTCGCATTCCAGCTTCTCCTTGCCCTCCTGCAGGGGTCAAGGAACAAATTATTGATTCGGTGTATTCATGTAATAAATCGGCTGCAGATGTACGAAATAATAAAAAAATAAATATTCATTTATTTCCATGTAAACATGTTATTTGTTTAAAAAATTTCCTCTTCCTGTAATTTCTACCGTATTTCAATTGTCACGGGAGTCTAACGATACCCCATACTCGAGTAAAGTATATACGTTACTGAGAATTAGGTAGAGTGCAAGAGTGGGAAAAATTCCACGTCCTGGGCCAGGACTACTGGCATCACTGTTCCAGCGACTGACAGCGCCTGAACGGAAAGTACACGCAGGAACTGATGCAGGGCTTAATGTTTTAAAATTAAGAAAAACACAGAAACGATGCGAAGAATCTTTTTAATCACCAATTTTCTTTTTACGATAATAATATTAGAACTTCCTCCTCTCTAGCTATGATGGAACTATTTTGGTCGGCCGCCGCAGCCCCTCGACACATTTGTTCCATGCGGGATGGTCGCAGCATGTCTCATACGTCTCGCCGTCTCTGGCAATATCGCCGCCTCTTTTCCGCAAGAGCAGTCCCCTGTAATTAGAAAAAAATGTTATGGACGCGATTTCTTTGAATTGTACTTTATTGTATACGCATAGTAGGAATCAAATACATGTATGTATGCATTTTATGGCAGGCAGGACTGAATCATGAAAAAGATTTATGTGTAATACATATCTTTGCATTAGTGATGAGATTACATTGAAAACAGAAAGTGTTAGTGTGCAGTGATAATATCTACAAAAGAGAGAGAGAGAAAACTGGAAATAGACATCAAGCAGAAAAAGGGTGAACATATATATGATTTAACATATCGGGGGGTGAGACCCAAATCTTTAAAGCAGAAAAAGGCATTAAGTTTGATGAATTTGCATGATACATTAGCCAAAGAGTCAGTATTAGATATTTCATAGCAGCTTCTTGAAAGCACAGAAAATGTAACAAATACAGAGAACATTAAAAATGCTTTAATATCGTTTCCTAATACATCTTCCAACTTATTGGTTGATACACACGTTGTTTCCACCAATGATGTAGACAAATTTGGAAACAATACTAATTTAGCAGAACATACCTGTACAATTGAATCCAATATTACGTATAACAATTTATTAATGTTACGCTTGTTTGGTATGTTTTCTGAAGATTCTGCCAACATTTGTATGATAGATGCAGCATCGGAAATGCAAGACGATATGGACAAGGATATCGAAAATATCATTTTGCATGAAGATGCATGATATCAACGCAAAGTGTTTTCGTTCTTCCGAGATTAATAAATGAAGTATCATTGATTTCAGACATGTTTTTTCAGAATTGTAAAGATTGTCCACCCATTGGATTAACGAATGCTGCTTCATTGATCTAATTATAATGGGAACGAAGCATCATGGTCTTAAAATTCATTATTTGGTTGAATGTCGAATGTGTTGCTTTCAAGAAAGTTTTTAGAATGAACCGACGATTAATAATGTATTAGTTGTCAATAAAGGTGTATGTGGCACTATGTTGACGGAAATTGGTCACAAGCAGTTAGAGGAATTGTTGGCTGCTATGGATGTTCCATGTATGAGGAGCATTTGACTTATTAGAATGAAATGTCAGAAGCCTTTGCCATCGCCGCAGAAAAAGAAATATGTGAGGCTGGCAAAAAAGAAAGACAATTAGCAATTGAACAAGGTAAGGTCATTAACAGTATTCCGCATATATTTATGATAATGGATGGATCCTGGATGAATAGATCGTATCGTAGTGGTAGTTACAATTTGCCATTGGGAATCGCCGTTATCTCTGGTTACTATACGCAAAACGTATTATTTGTATTGCATAGTTTGCGCAAGAGCAGCCAAATTAAATCTAAATGCAAAAGAGAACGTGGATTTTAAAATTTGGGGAATCGATCAGAGCTCTACTAGCATGGAAAGTGACATCATCCTTGAAGGTTTTCGTTGCAATATTGTAGTCCATGGCTTAATATGTAGTAAATATATTGGCGATGGTGACAGCAATATTTTTAAGAAATTGAGAGATTTCGCACCACATTTAAACATAGTTGTGGAAAAGATTAATGTATATATCATCTTCTCCACAATCTTTGTTATAACGTACAAGAGGTAGGAAATATTGGTGGTCAAGATGTGTCAAAATTAAAAAAAGCTGTTGTAAACATTGTTATAAAAATTAGAAATGCTGTGAAAAAAGTTATATTGTTTTGCAGCAGTAGTAAAGGAAAAAAAAATTCTGGTTCGATAAAAGATTTGCTAAATATACCTAGTCATGAATTGGTGAACATAACGTTTGCGCCTCACTGGATGATGAAACCTTTATGGAGTTTTAAAAGAAAAATCTTGTGGAGCTACGGTGGTGTAGTGGATAGAGGCTCAGACTACCACGCGGCAGACCCGGATTCGAATCCCGCCCATCACCTCTGGTTTTTCCATGTGATATGTATACCGTAGCTCTGGTGGTTCGGAACCCACCTTAAAACAGTAGGTCCTAGGCCAAATGACCTTAGCAGTCGGTGCCGAAAAATGAATGGAAAAAAAAAAAATGTTCTCCAATTGTAAATGGCAGGATTATTTACAAAAGTAGAAAATGTGATGAAATGCTTGATATTAGGTTGGAAACTATGAAATGGGCGTTAAATGAAAATAAAAAACGAAAAGCGCAATTTTTCACATTATTTATTATATTCAATTGAAATAATTTCCGACTTTTTTCCAACGATTGGGCAAATTATATAATAGAAGGGAATAATGGATCATTCCTTGAGCATTCCACCATATGGTGACCATAATTTTTTTTTATGAAATTTCGGTTTCGGGGTGTGTCCTGGGAGTGTATTCTTATTTACATTGGCTTGATCGTTTTCGATTATCATACAAAATCCACTTTTTATCACAAGTGATGATTTGGTGTAAAAATGGCAATCGTCTATTGCGAAGCAACAAAGATGCGCACTTGCTTTTGCAGTCAATCATCTGCAGTTACATCAATTCGTACAGCACATATGAGTCCAATTTTTTTACTTTATTTATTGCACGTAAATGTTGTAACACAGCTGTATGACTAGTTCCTCCTAGTTTAGACTCAAGTGTTCGACTAGTTGTGTGTGGATCGGATTCCACAGTCGTCCTTAATTCCTCGTTATCAATATGAGCCGGTGATCTTCCTCGAGGCTCATCGACGAAACTCAAATTGCCAGAACGAAATTTTTGGAACCAATATCGAGCATTTTTTTCATTGGTGGATCCATCTCTGAATTCCTGGTTAATATTTCTTGAAGCTTTTTTTTTTTTTTTTAATTCATTTTTCGGCACCGACTGCTAAGGTCATATGGCCTAGGACCTACTGTTTAAGGTGGATTTCGAACCACCAGAGCTACGGTATACATATCACATAGAAAAACCAGAGGTGATGGGTGGGATTCGAACCCGGGTCTGCCGCGTGGCAGTCTGAGCCTCTATCCACTACACCACCGTAGCTCCGTTCTTGAAGCTTGAGCTGCGGTATGATTTAATTTAAACTCGTACAAGAAGAGTAAATGTAAATCGCATTTTGTTTTCATCTGGTTTAGGATAAAAATAAAATAAAAATGGGATACAAACACGAAAAAATTTTACAAAATGTGTAAGAAGAATACCTTTAAGCTTTATAAATAAAAATATCAAGCACACATTACAATGTATCTCTCTCAGTCGCAGCTGAACACAGACTAAACAAAAAACGCCCGTTTCATAGTTTTCAACCTGATAGATAATGCAGAAGGTTTTCTATATTAACATACTGGTAATTGTGTAGAAAGTTATAATGCTATAATTTCTAAATGTATTGGTGGTAAACGTATACACTTTGCATAGAAAGGGTCATGTCATACACGCGTAAAAGCATCAATAGTACAATGTAACACTTTGAAAGGAATGACTAGTGCTTGTTACACAATGGGTACACCACCATGTACCTGTAACAAAGTACTCAAAGAAAAAAATATTCGGCAGCATAAAAAATATGCCATGCATATGAGCGAAGCAAAAGAATTGGATCTCCATGTAGGTAAATCTAAATATCCGGCCAAGACATTTAAACCTGATAAAGATTATGGTCCAAATGATAAACGGCCGGATATTGATGATTATACGTTTCAACGTAAAATTGAATTATTATTTGACGTTAGAAAGGCAAAAACAACATTAAGAGGTGCTGGAGTATACTACGCGCGGTCAATATAAGAACCCGTAGTGGCATCACGTGCGTCAGAAACTCCTTACTGTTTCAAATTTTGAAAAAATTTATCATAGAAAAGGAACAATTTCGTGTAAGAATCTTGTAAAAAATATTCTCTAAGTCCCCCCACCCGAATAATCAATTTTGCTATTCAGTGGGGTAAAGAAAAAGAGATATTGGTACGAAGGAAATTGCAGGACGCTTTGGGAATAGGAATATGTGATTGCAATTTCGTTATTAATTCAGAATTTTCATATTTAGGCGCGACGTGTAATGGTATTATTGGAGACGCCACTGTTGTCCAAATTAAATGCCCTTATGCGGCACGACACATGTCTCCTCATGACGCAATTCTTAACAAAACCGCAAATCTTAATTGCATTTTCGATAAAAACAATGGTGCTCGCATGAATCAAAAACACACGTACTATTTCCAAGTACATGGGCAACTCCATATAACGCAAAGAAAGTATTGCATTTTTGCATTGTGGATGGCTTTTGGAATAAAGTACGTGCTTGTTGAATGTGACAACACATTTTGGGAACTTGAAATATTATCGGCGCCCAAAAGATTTTACGAGGACTGTTTGGTTCCCGATATAATTGATAGCAAAGTTGCAAGAAACACGCCAAATCGGGAACCGCATTATAACATCGAAGTGCCGGAAGCGGCTAAAAAGAGTAATATTTTATTCAACGATTAAATAAAACAGTTACGGCTTATACGTTTATTTACATCGTAAACAGTTGCAAAAATTGTCTGCTTTGTATAGCGTGCAATAAAATTCCAAGTCACTGGGGATAAGGTGGTTGGTTATTGTCCGCTTATTACTGAAACATTCTTCTAATAATGATTTTGCCTTTCTCGTCACATATATTTTGTATCGTCTTCTTTATTTTAACTGTTTTTATAATCTATTATCATGTGAACAAAAAGCAAATAAAATCACACTTTGAACTAAATAAGTGACCGCGTTGCAAAACATTTCTATTATACAGTATGTAATACATTGCCTTCATGCATGTTCAGTAATAAGCTGATCGAAATATATAACGTAATACAAAGGAACGATATGCGAAAATGTTGAAGATAATAAAAAATAGTAACTATTGTTTTTAAACATTTTTTCTAATGCAGCAAAATTACAGTATTGAAAACAAATACCTCCTATGATACGATTCAGGGGATTTTTCGATGAAGTTGCTTAGCTCAATTTAAGTCGCGAAACATGCGAATTATAGTCTTCTAAGTATGAAATATTTTATGCAACGGCAATTCTGCATATTTTTCATAATTTGAGATTGGCACTATTCAATTCATATTCAATCATATTATTTCTTAATATCTTTACCTTATAGGTTTTTCTTCATTCTCATTCTAGTGAAAATTTAAATAATGAACAACGAGAATATTGCTTTCTGTGAAAGTGGAATATAATATTTTAATTGCCACAGTTTCATGATAAATGTTAAATACTAATACATCTATACGTAAAGTATAGCATATAACATTTTAACAGGCATTCAGAGAAATATACAGGTGTCCCTATCCAGAACGCGAAAAATGGCCGTGTCACAGACGAATCGTGAGGGCCGAGGAACTCGCACCGGACAGTGATGTAACTCGAACATGAGTCAGACGTGTTAAGAAATAATAGAAACTTTGTACTATATGATCCATTATCGTATTCATCATTATTTCTTTGTTATAATACTAATTGTGATGCATTGCAAAAATTCATGCTTAACACGATAAGAAACACGTTTTCCTTCCGCTTAATATTGCTTTGTTTTTTTTCATTATCATATTAATTATTACTTTCTTCTTATAATACTAATATAGTAAAAAATGTATACGATAAAATAAACCTTTTCTTTTTAGTTAGAATTACATTCTAGTGTTCGAAAAGTACGAAAATTTCGGTAAAGGAATATCACTAAAAGCTTGTATTTAGACAACGGGCGTAGGCGGGTACATCTAAAAATATTTTCGGGAATGTCACGAGATTCAGAATTAAACAAAAGTCAGAAGGCAATGACAATAAATAATACAAATCTGCTTCGCAAGAATTTACTTCTGTGTTCATATGAAATATAGTTTTAAATTCAGAAGTCTAGAAAGCATTTATCGTTATTGTAAACATAATGGGAGATAGACAATAACAAAAAAAATGGTTTGGCTTCCTTTTTTAATAAGAGTTATTAAGAAGGATATTATTACGAGTAGTTTTCATACATATCTTTGTATGTCTTTGGTATTTATTTTTCCAAAATTACCACAAAAGAAAATCATTTTAATTAAATTGAATCAATATTATTCTTTTCAATACATGGGCGATACTTATTAGGAATGTACATATATTTATATATGCATTTATTCCTGCTTAGCGTTCTTCACTCCGGATCCGCATGGCAAATTCTATTGAATCAGAGAAGCTCAGTAGGGATTACACGGGCTTATGTTTTATCGGCAACGTTGCAAACAAGAGCGAGATATATCGAGTTCAAATGACACGCACTAAGAGCGGGAAAAGCGCGCTAAGAATGGTGCCGTAACATGACTAACGAGTGCCTGCACTAATTCCCTACCTTTTCGACATCTCAATATATCTCGCTTACTCGTATTGCGTCTCTCTCACTTTCTATGTATCTCACTCATTCTTGATGCGTTTTTCTCATACTGAATGTACACACCGAATCAATAATTTGTTCCCCGACCTCTGAAGGGGGGCAAGGAGAAGCTGGAATGCGACCGTGGCGGTGTCAGGCGGCTGGGACCAATTCGTCCAAATTTATAGACTCTGTGATCGACATACGCGCTATTTACAAACTCCGCAGAAATGCATAATTATCGTTGTTACAATACACGTTGGCATATTTAATTGTATTATTCATAGAAACGTAGAAATACAACATTATAGAGCCGAATATAACTTATTTTTACAAACTCCGCAGAAATGCATAATTATCGTTGTTACAATACACGTTGGCATATTTAATTGTATTATTCATAGAAACGTAGAAATACAACATTATAGAGCCGAATATAACTTATTCATAGTCCAAGAAAGTGAGAAAAGAACGAATTGCCTTTTTAAATTGAAAAAATGCCCTTCGAGAAGAAACTTTTGCATCAGAATCATTACATATAACGATTTCGTAACATTAATTGCTCAATCAATTGTTCCAATGTAAAATAACTTGTAATTCAGTCAAGAACCGTGTAATAACCTTGAAAAGAACCATTTTACAACTTTGAAAAAGTGCATTATAGCTTTGAAAATAAACAATTAATAATCAGTCCTCGCACAACTACTTGATTTAATCATTTTAATCGATAAATGTTACCAAATCATTGTCTGTAATAATACTGATGCAAAAGTTCCTTCTTAAGGGACATCTTTCCAATTTTAAAAGGTAATTCGTTCTTTTCTCACCTTCTTAGACTAGCAATAAGTTATATTAGGCTCTGTAATATTGTATTTGCACGTTTCTATGAATAATACAATTAAATATGCCAACGTGTATTGTACAACGATAATTATGCATTTCTGCGGAGTGTGTAATAGCGCGTATGTCGATCACAGAGTCTATAAATCTGGACCAATTGGCCCCAGCCGCCTGACACTGCCACGGTCGCGTTCCAGCTTCTCCTTGCCCCCCTCAGAGGTCACTAAAGGGGAGCAAGGAGAAGCTGGAATGCGATCGTGGAGGTGCCAAGTGGCAGGGACCGACTGGACCTGGTTTACCGATTGTACGCTCAATATGCGCTCGATGTACAAACTGCGCTGAAATTTATAATCTTGCCCGGTATAATATATATTGATATATATTGGTGCATTGTTCATAAAAACTGATGAATATGATATTACGAAACCTAATATAAGTTATTGGCAGTATAAGAAGATGGAAAATGAGGGTATTAGCTTTAAACATTGAAAATATGTCTTTCGAGAAAAAACTTTTGCATCTTAGTAGCTTCGTTGGACTAGCTGGCGAAGCAACTGATATTCGGAAGACATACAAAGTAACTAAGATGCAAAAGTTTTTTCTCGAAGGACATTTTTTCAATATTTTACAGCTAATACGCTCATTTTCCATCTCCTTATACTGCCATTAACTTATATTATGTTTTGTAATATCATATTCACCAGTTTTTATGAACAATGCAACAATATATATCAATATATATTATACCGAGCAAGATTATAAATTTCAGCGCAGTTTGTAAATCGCGCGCATATTGAGCGTAGAATCGGTAAACCAGGTCCAGTCGGTCCATGCCACTTGGCACCTCCACGATCGCATTCCAGCTTCTCCTTGCTCCCTTTCAGGGGCCGCGGAACAAATTATTGATTCGATCTGTACATGAATACATGATCGTAAATAAATATTACGTATATATCTAAACAAATTACATTAAATGATTTTTAGCGAAAAGATTTATCCTTACTATAATTTTGCAAAAGCGGAACACACGAAAGAGATATCTATAAAGAAACTAAATTATAAAAAATTATAAAGTTTTAGATAATTTGTATTTTAACCCTTTGCGGACGACCGTCGGCAAATGGCCATGAGAGCCTTTTTGTCGAATCCACTCCTTTGATCTACGCAGGATGTTTTATGATTACAGCAATGAAAAATATTCGAACAATAAAGAGTTAAAATCAGAATAGATCTAATGATAGAAAATAAAATATATTTGAAGTAATGTAGTATATTTTTATTATATTACTGTAAATCACAGTACCGTCCAGCAACATGTAACATGTAGCCTTACCCCATATTTAGAGGTCAGGCGTTGATCCGCGGGGGCCCTCTAGTCACTCCGCGTATTCGCCCCCGCGGACTGGCTACATCACGCATATTTATTATGTTATTTCATTTCTATCCGGTTATTTATTTTCGTTGTATTCTTATCCGCGTATTTATGTTCGTTTATTTTACCCGTGTATTTATTTTCGTTTAGTTTACCCGCGTATTTATTTTCGTTATTAGGCTTTAGTTTTACATTTTATCCGCGTATTTATTTCCGTTAGTATTAGTCGCGTATTTATTTTCGTCCTTAGGTTTAGTTCGATCCTTTTATCCGCGTATTTATTTTCGGCATTAGATTTATAGGTTGTTTTACTCGCGTATTTATTTCCGTCTGTAGCTTCTAGTTCTTTTATCCGCGTATTTATTTCCGTCGGCTTATTTATTTAGTTTATTTTCTTTCTTTTATTATTTATTTATTTATTGTTTTATTTATTTATTTACATGGCCATCGCCGCTGACCCCGGGCCCCCCCCCGCAAACCCCCCTATAAATAATAACCTTAAACCTAAATACCTGGAGGTACGACGGTCCGCCCCTGGGCTGTCCTCTCCCCTTTTACTATCTATTATCTTTCTTTCTTTTGATTTTCTCTTTCTTTATTCTCTTTTTCTTTTCCTTCCTCTTTCATTCCTTTTTTCTATTCTTTTTCTTTCTCTTTTACTTTTTCTTTCTCTCCTTTTTTTTTTTTCCAGCCGGCTGCGGACCGAAACCCTCGACAGGCCACGCACAACGTGAAACACTTACCTGCACCACCTACCTGTCGCCTATTCCGTTCCGATGATCCACCTGAAAACCCTACCCTATCCTATCCTATACTTACCTAATCCCTAACCTAATCCTATCCCTAATCCTAAAATACTTACCTTATACTTACCTGATACCTACCTGTCCTGGTCCTCTTCCCGATCCTGGTCCTCTTCATCCTCCTGGTCCGCAGTCGGCCCTGTCCCGCGGTGGGGCTCCTGCCCGGTACCTGAAACAAAAAGAAAAAGGTTATCCCCAGCCCGCCCGCCGGATTGACGAGCAGGTCACTCACCTGCGATCCTATATCTTCTTTTAGACGACGCTTGGCGGATTGACGACGCTGCGCCCGTCCCGCCCTCGACTGCAATGCAGAAAAGGGCACAACGTACCTGAGCCGGGGCAACGAAGCCTGGCCCAAAAAAATAAAATATTTATACTTACCTCGCGGGCGCCCTTATGGCGCCATCAGGTACACCCCCCGGCAGGGATTGTCTGCCGGGGGAAGAACTGTTTTATATTTTATAAAATTTATTATAAAATATCAGGGGCCTATAGGGCCCCAAGTTGTAATATCCCCAGGGGGGACTGTCCCCTGGGGAAACATTAATTCAAAAATAAAGTGCCTTTATTTTTATTATATTACTGTAAATCACAGTACCGTCCAGCAAACCATCAGTTCCCGGTGACACCCTGTTGGCGTAGCACGAAAAGCTATAAGTAAATACCGCTGATAAAACCTACCGGTGCCAAGCAAAATGCTTTAATCACTCGCGCAGACGACAGAGAGGAAATCTTTTTTCTGTATTTATTATTCTAAACGGGCAAAAAAGAACTCAGTCCAAGAACTTAATCTACTGTGTTTCCCAAACTACTACAGAAACTGTTAAATGAATCATTTCGTTTACGGTATATGTAGGATCATATTACTCAAACTATGTATATCTATCTTAAAATTGGCTACCCATCTATAGCTAATTCTTCAGCTACGGATAACGTATTTCCAATGCCGTTGCCGGTTTGGTACCTGTCTTTGTATCACTATCGTCTCCAACAACACTGTTGTCAGGCGACATTAAGTCACAAAAAGTAACAAAGCATCGAAAGGCAGGTGATGCCATAGAGGATGGGTTCAATATCCTACTTTTATATTTACATGTAAAAAAAAAACCAAAAATATATGAAGATGGAATAAAATGTAATGAATTTCAATCTATCTTATATTAAACATATATAACAATACCGTAAAAAAAAGTAAGAGTGTACATGTACTTTTTGCAAATGTAATGAATAAATACACAAAGCGAAATATTATCAAAGTTAACAAAAAATAAATAACTAAAAAAAAAAGGAGTATATGAGATTGAACTATCGACGTCTCTTTCACATTACCCTCTATTCGAACAAGCTGGAAAACATCGTTAGTTTGCCTCGACGTAACAGCAGCAGGAGAAAGAAAAACAACGCGAAACCGTGCAACCATGATGGAATTCAAACGGTTTAGACTTATTGTATTTCTTACACGAAGGCGTTTGAAGGAAAAACGTAATATTTTCTGATGATCTTTTATTCTAAATATTATCTGTACAATTACGCATAATGTTAAGAGGTCCGATGTTGTAATTTGATTCTTAGGATTTTATAAGAAATAAATTTGTAAATTTTTACAAAAGAAAATTTTTCATTTGCAACTTTTCCTAAAACGAGCTGTTGAACACAAGCCCCCCAACGCGAACTCGGAGTTTGCTCATCACTCCTGCGGACCCTTAACATATTTATTCATATAATAATTGTAACAATTCGTAAATGTAACAATTCCAACAGAATTTGTAACCGTCCAGGTTATATTGAATCTAACAGGTTATATTGTACCCAGGGGAGTGATAAGTGTCCTCTACGACCAACAGAAGCCGATTTTGTCGTAACCTATGGACGTAGGTGCTCATCTTTTGTGAGCTACAGATTTATAGAATTTTTAGCACTGTTTGCTATCTCATCTTCGATTTTGCGACCGATGACTGTCCCGAGTCACCTTTTGTAATGCCACAGCGTTCACCCTTCTTGCGGATATAGCAACCATTTGCATAGATTATTATTTGTATCATAGTTTGTTTCTCCTGTAGCTCATCGTTGGGTTCTTTTCTGTACCGTATATTTTGTGTAAATAGCATAAAAAATTTCCAATCTCTTTACGATTTATGCCGCACTCACTCATACTCACGTCTAATATATCTATAAAAGTACGTGTCTTATACGGCACATTAATTTGTAACTCCTACTCCTTAGAGTCCATGCAACAATTTAAAGAAAAAGTAGGGTTATAAGTTGTTAAGTACGTCTACTAAATTTTGCCGAATTTAAGCATTAGCTAATATGTTTCTTACACTAAACTTGATTTTGGAAAAGAGTTTTGCGATAGGGTTCAGCATTGGAGAATATGCTGGTAGAAAAACTAGAACGTGCCTTGTTTAATCAATAAGATCACGTATTTCCTGCGTCTTCTGGATACTTGCGTTTGTTAAGCCAACCGCTGAGATCGTCTTAATTAGAACAGATCCTTTTTGTTTCTTTTCTTCCTTTCCCTTTTTTCCTCCCATATCTATAAACAATGATGCTATGAGTCGCGTCGGACATGACCGTCGCGGCGGAAGTATAAGTATAATAAATATATTCTTTTACCCATCGAATTTAACGAATGCCATCCGAAATAACGCCAAAGGAATGGCATGTCTTCAGTATAGACCCGCCGCTTATCGCAGACGCCTATTGCGACCACCCTAAAGCTAGTCTAAATTCTAAGAAAAAACTACGAGCTGGCCAACGAGCCTTGGTCTCCCCACTACCGCTTCAAAAATCGTTGCATTCAATAAAACTAGATTGCAGAGACCAGGACGAA
>JBCFXI010000945.1:0-90770 GCA_038496175.1 Ampulex compressa
TATATATATATAGCATTATGCCGCTTATAAACCTATACTTTAAACACTACAGGTTCGAAGGAAAGAGCAGACTATCGGATCAAATATATCCATCGCATTTCCGCATTTCTAGTTTTCCAACAAATACCTACGTTTCTTCAGCGGATTTGTTTCTCCGAAATACACGATCCGCTAGGAATTTGGTCGTGAATATTGCACTGTACCGAAAATGCGGATTATTCCGAAAACTTGAGCATTCCATCGAGCGGCCAGACCGCCCTTTTGTTCAAACATTTACCGGGGCAAGCACTTTCTCTGCAATGGATATTGCTTTTCAGGATGAAATTTTCACGAAAGCCAAGGACAGTTTTAATTAAACTTCACAACGGCTTACAAGAAGGACGGAAGGGGGTAATTCTATGCTACATTCGCACGGCACTTTGATGCATCGAGCGGATCCTTTGTACATCCGATGTAAATAAAACGCGCCCGCCTTTTTCACGAAGAGGTCATTAAAAAGTATTTCAGCCAAATATTCGGAGGAATTCTGATTCACGAGATCGGGAATGCGGGTGGCGGCCGGGCACGAGAAGGTATAATTGGAAAAATTCCGGTAGGATCAAATAACTTCGCGCAAAGGTATCCACTTATTGACTTTTTTCCCCAGCTACCACTCTTTTTCCTTTCGTCCGCCGCAAGTATGTCCGTGCAATTAAGACGCTCAAAAATTCGGGACCTTTCTCAAATTAGTCATATAAATCTTGACGTGCTGCAGTAAAACCCCCGAGCATCGAGAAGTTCGGTCCTAAAAGCTTACAGCGGTGGTTTTATTGAGCAGCTTTTCTAATCCACTAACACTCTGAACGCAAAGTACGAAGTAGGAAAATCTGCTCTCCCGCTTTTTTTTTTTTTATAAGTTTTTAAATCGTGTATATTAGATTGCTAGATAGTCAAATTTTAAGGATTTATATTTTCACAATTTTAATTCACGCAGCAACGTGAAAGTTATTGTCACGCTTATGCTGATGTAATTTCGTCCGAAATTATTCCTTTGGATAATAATTTATTATCGCCCCAGCGATATTTACACGTTTGATATATCGATGTTTGTAAAGGTTTGATTGATCCTCCGGTTTCTCATTGGCATTACCCGGTAACACCCAGAATTTAATCAAGCTAAATTTAGGATTTTATGAAAGCAGTTTGGCAAGGCACGGTGTAGTTCTTTAGAATTGGAATACGGTAGCGTGAACCTAAGTAAGGGGGTGGAAAGGTAGGATCGATGGAGATTGTCCTATCGTCTTGAACCGCGCTGGTGGTGCAGCTCCAATATTAGGTTACACAGTAAATTTTACGGCTGACATTCTTTTGTCTTTTCTATTTAAAGAAAAAATTATTACTTGGCTGTTTTACATTACAATATTTGTTCATTTTCTTTGGAAATACTCTGTCTTGTTATTTATATTCTTAGTTGTGCAGCAAAGACAGTTCTCTTCTTTCTTACATTTCTCGATAATTCGTTAATTTTTTGTGCATTTCATGAATGGAGTTGGCTTCATGGATAATAAAATTCACCAACAGAATTTCAGTGTAAAAGTTGTACACGAAATGTGTGGAGTTTGTTATCCTACAAAATGTTGATGCTAATACAGATTGTGGATATTAAAGATTTCTTTTTTACCTCTTGTGAATTATTTATGTAGACATTGATTCTCGGAGGATAGAAACAAAGTAGTGCCGGTCGACGGTTTGATCGGCGATATGTAGATACGTATATTTTCCAGATTGGAGTAGAAGCTTTACTCGAATGGATCAGCTGATTGGTTCGACCTTTATCGACGCATTGCGCATCGCACGCGCATAACTTTCCTCTGATCTTCGTCGCGCGGTGCATCAACCTCGAATTAGATTTTATCCATTTTCCCTTTTTTGCTGACCGCGTAACTTGGCCAATTAGCGTCACGATTCATGTTCGTCCATCGTTATTCACGAGCTTGGTTCAGCTTCGTCTACCTTTGCACGATTCGAAAGTGAATTTACGATAAGCGGATGCACATTTTTATATATTTTCCTCCTCGGAGTTTGCACAAGCAAATAACGAGAGCTCTCGCAATCGCTTTGTGTTCGACACTTTTGTTTTTTCCTTAAAAACATGACGATCGTGCAATGTTTTCATTCGTCTCCTGAACACATTGGCCGATGAACACGAGTTATCTCGCGAACAAAATATTTGTTGTACCAAGAAGATAAAGGTAATCGCGGAAGAAAGTTAATCTTAGACTCTCTGCTTTTACCGCAAGGTATTTCGCTATGTTTCTCACAGTATATTTGATCGATTTACTTAAGAATTGTCGCTCCGTATTTATGCCCAACGAAAGACCTTGTTAACACGATAACTTTTGTCGGTCTCCATGCAGTTACGCCTCCATGCAGATGTAATTGAGTTTAGTTCCCAATTCCCTCCGCGTCTCCCTTATTCAACTCGACAACAAGCTCGAGTTTTCCTCGTATCGGGCAAACAGATATAATTGAAAGAGAGCTTTGATAAATCCTACATCTTCCCTATCACCGCAAGAACTCACCGCGCATCTCCGCAGTTTATCAATTCCCTTAAGGATCCACTTCTCGCATTTGTATCCAAAAAGCAACCTGGTTATCGGCTTCAATTGGATCAGCCTCGACACAACTACGCCCGTACAGATGTAATTAACCGTATACCTCCCCTTCGTTCTCCCCCGCATTCCCCCATTAAGTAGCACAATAAAATCATATTTTCCCGGCTTTGAGCAAATGACAATTCAATTGCGCGAAGAAGTTAACAAACCGCACGTCCTTCGCCCCTGCCGCAAGATCACGAGTCCTTCCTACGCATCCCTGTACTTTATCAGTCCCCTCGGGGCTCCTCCTCCCGTATTTGTCCCCAAGAAATGACCCGGTTAACAGGTTAACTATCATTAGCCTCCATACAGTTACGCCCATGCAGACGAAATTGACTTCGATCCCCAGTCCTTCCCTGCCCCTTGCTCGATAGCAACGTGGATGCAACCCCGGGAATATAACGGACGTAAGCTTTCGATAAAATCACAACGGGACCCGGCCTTTTCCTCGGTCGTACACATCGACCACCTCTACCCGACCACCGCCTACCATAACCTCTCCGCCCCTCTGACGTCTCCTCGAAAGAGAAAGAAAAAAAGAGAGAGAGAGAGAGAGCGGAAAGAGGCCGGAATCTGGCGGCGGGCAACTCAAATTATGCGGCAGCCAAGGAAATCGAAATCGAGGGTGCGAAAAATCCGTTCCTTTCCTCGCGGCGGCCGATTTCTGGGGACCTGGTTTCTCGAGGCGGTGGGTTACTGACCGGCGCGAGGCGGCGGCTACGGGGCAGGGGATACGCCCCCCTCCCCCCTCCCACCGGCACTCGACGTACGTTGGGGGTAGCGGAACGACCGTGGACGACTGCGCGGGAGGGGATAAAGCCCCGCAGTGCGGCGCGGTCGATACAACCCCCACTCCCGCCTCGACCCTTTTTCCACTACCCCCCCCCCCCCTCTCCCCCCACCAAGCCGCCCCCCGCGCGCCACCCGTGTTCCGTCTTACGAGGATAGTGCGCGACATGCGCATCGTCGATTCTTTCCTTTTTCTCTCACGACCCTTCTCATCCGCTATGCGTGGCGATAAAGTAGTAGGAATTGTCCAACCAATTACTGCGCGCACCTTATGATTGTGGGTCGTGCAAGGGGGCTGATGAGGGGAAAGGGCGTGGGGTTCTAGGGGATTGGCGATGGAAACGAAGGGAATCGTTAATCTCTCGTTTGTATCGTTTGAATTCATGAGATTGCGTTGTTGGATATTTGTTCCTCTTTTTCTTCTTTTTTTTTTTCTTTCTTTCCATCGTTTTCTTGGGAGATTATTGAATGGATGTGTTCGATTGCCTTCCTCGTGCTGCTTTGTTGCCAGGACTGCTCATGGTGGATTTGGGTGCGAGGGGAATGGGGGATGGGGATTGCGTTGTTAATCGTATATGGGACGTGTGCGGTCGATTTTAGCGGCTCGATGGTGTGGATTCTCGGTGGGGGGTTCCGGAGGCTCTGGTTCTTAGGTCTCTTGGCTCTGGTCTTTGCGCACTGGGGCGCATTGATTGCCTGAATGTGTACGTGGGAGATGTACGAGTGATGCATAGCGCGTTGACGTTTTAATTTGTATGTTCGAAGGTGGGGCATACGGGGATTAAAGGAAAGGAATAAATGGGTGGCGTGGGAATGGAAAGGTGGTAATGCCAATGCGGGGAATAAGGCTTGATCTCGTGAGGAGCTCCATCGAGTAATACTTTACCGCGTATATGTTTCTAGGTTCCTCCTTTTTGGGGCAAGCTTTGTAGTGGCGCGCTTATCGTTTATCACGAATGATCGGCATGGTTCAAGCTCGAATGTTTCGCACAGAAGTACGAGTTTCTAGCATAATCATAACCATGATTTTGTCATCGCAATTTACTTTGTCGTTGTTGCTCGTTCGATTGTCCACATTCACTGCTACGTTTATGTAACTGGGAATTTGCTCTCTAAAGTGTCTTTCTGCTCACTGCGTCCGCGATGTGCACATTACGCGGAAAATTACTCATCGGTGATGGGCGTGAATCAAACCGAGGATTGATGGAAGTTCGAGCTTTCATCTGTACAGTCATCGTAATTTCCTTGTCACGATTCAGTTAGACGTTTGTTTGATTGTCGATATCCACTGCTGGGATTAGGTAACCTAGAAATTAACGTCTAAGATCGTCAGATACTGTCTAGTCGTCACCCAATTTACGTTGTACACCTCGTATTGGGAAGTTATCCATCATCGATAAACCGACACCAAATTCAAATCTTCCTTGTGAAAACTCCATCTTCCGTACACTATGCTGCTATCATATTATAGTAAGCAGAATATGCTCGTCCGGCGAATCAATAAACCGTATAGATCAACGAACCACACTTTTTGAACAAAACGAAAGTTTAATAACACAAGATATGCTCTTGGCAAGCAGCTTTTCTCACACTTTTAACCTATTCTCAATCTCTCCTTATGGTTCTTACGGAGTTCAGTCGACGAGCTCGACATTCGCGCGTGGGAATGAAATAACTTAGCCACGGCCATTTTTTTTTACGCCTGTTTCCTACACGCTTCCTCGCCACCTTATTTCTTAATAATATTCCCTGATATTATAATTCAGTTGAACGAATATTCCCCTAATTTATTCATCCAGCCACACGACCATGGCCAAATTATTCAAGTCCCACATCGACTGAACTCCAACTCCACGGGAACAGATGGAGAATAGGTTAAAAGTGTGCGAAAAGCAGCTCGCTATGGCCACGTCTTGTGTTATTAGAAATTATCGAGCGAGGAGGTTAGAGCTCCCCTAGTGGTATAAAACAAAAGTTTGTTTTACAACAAAAAAATCCTTTGATAAAACTAAAAGCAGACTCGATAAAGGTCGAAATACCTCGAAACATCGAGAGCTGGCCTGGTGACCGACAAAGCGGCACCTGGTTTTTCTAAGCGAAACCGGCCTATCCGCCCTCCTCCCTTTCCATTTTCCCCCCTTTTTTCCCTTCGTGACGCAGCTGCGACGTTCGACGGCATCGCCGACCGGAGGGGGTTGCGCGGCTGGAATTGGGGGTTGGATAAATCGTCTGATCGTAAGTGGGTTACTCCGTGGTAAGCGAGGGAGCTGGCACCGGTTATCTACCGTTAACCCTTTGCGGACGATCGACGCATATATGCGCTCAACGCGAGTCTTCGACATAACCGATAAGCTCTTGTGCTCTCGGCGAGAAAAGAAAATTGAAGCAATCGGAGCACTTGTACGTACAAGGCTTTTCAAATAGAATACAGCCTTTTGCAAATGGAATTCACACTTTTGCAAATCAAGTACTTTTACATATATTTGTATTATTTTTAAGAGAACATCAAATAGTGTTAATTGCATGGTAAGAAATCAGAAGGTCTGCGATATTTTTCGAGGATCACTTTCGACAAGGCACACTTGAGTATTTCTAGCACTATATTCTTCAATGTTGGATCCCATCGAAGAAGTCTTTTTCAGAATCAAGTTTGGTGGAAGAAGTATGTTAGCTGGTTCTTTAAATCGGCAAAATTTAGTAGATATGATTAATGAGTCTGTGGGAACTGTTACGTCTGCAAATTGTGATTCTTGTAGGAATCTGTATGTTAAGTTATCAGGTGTTATTGCAGGAGAACTGTTATAGACTTGGTTATTATGTACTATACATATGTACATAACAACCTGATCCATAATCGGTTCTCCTTGAATTATTATTATTAATTATATTAAGAATATCATTGAATTACTGAACTATCTCCACACAGTTTTTGTACGTACTATTTTTATCTCCATATGTAATTGTGCATCGATATGAATTATAATACAATGTTTTGTTTCTTACTAAATAATTAATATTATTTGATGTTTTTCGAATATAATATATATGTAAAAGTACTTGATTCGCAAAAGGGTGAATTTAATTCGAAAATCTTGTATAGGGGTACTAAAATGGTATTGGTAAAAGTATGGTTTATTAACCCTTGACGAGCGAATGCCGCCATATTCATGAGATTATAAATATTCCAAGAAAATCGAATGCCGCCGTACAGGCGGCATGACGTGATATCTCTACATACGTACATCTATTCGTGTATTTCAACTCTCATTATTTTCCTGTAATTTTCACACAAGTATCTTTTTTTCTATGAATATGTGTATTCATATGCTGCCTATTATTACTGAAAATTAATTATGCACTTTTCCTCGCTCCAGTAATAAAGAAATTAATTTGTTAAAGTTCCATCAATTTCCTGGTCATTGTTCTAGAAAAATGCGCTCGTTCGTTAAGGATTAAAAAGATTAAAATATATACCGAGACTATTGAAGCTATCGCTGACAGATGAGAGTTGAGGTTCAGTATAGAACTGGTCGTCGTACTTCTTCACATATGGCTACATCGTACTTCTTAACTCTCTACTAAACTCTCCAACAAATACTCTACTCGCAAAACTCAACACCTTTTCCCAAACTGGACTGCTAGTCTGCTCACACCCGACTGTCCCCGCAGTGCCCTAGACAGTGCCCCAGTCACGCATTTTTCCATGCACAGACACATATACACACACACTTTCATACGTTCGAGGAATTATGACAGTCGAAATTAGTATGCGCCTTGTTTTTTTTTTTTTAACACTAAACCTACCAACCACTTTACAGCCATATTTAGGTGTACCAAATATAACCTTAAAGGAAAGAGGACCGAGGAAAAGTGTCAGTAGATTAATATATTTATGCGGACGCTACAATAATATTATGTAAAATTTGAGAAAATATCTCCGCTCAAAGTTCCATAATTATTTAAAAGAAATCACTGAGCAGTCATTTTGATCGATCTGGTAGGTTTAGTGTTAATTCATTTTTCGGCATCGACTGCTAAGGTCGGTTGGCCTAGGACCTACTGTTTAAGGTGGGTTCCGAACCACCAGAGCTACGGTCTACATATCGCATAGAAAAACCAGAGGTGATGAGTATGATCAAAACCTATGCGCTTTGTATACATTATTTTACAGCGAATGACGCGGCTGTCCGCCTCTAAGGCTGCATAATTATTACGATAGATTGTTTCTATCCTACATTCGGCTCACGGGAAATTCCTATTCCGAGCAAACACACTGAGCACCGCTCAAAATTCTCCGCATACGTTCGCGGAGTAACAATCGGGCATTATGCAGGAATCGTACGCGTGCTCGGGAAAAATTCTCTTTGCCTCATCGATGCGAGCAAAGTATAAGAATTTTCATTAATCTTGCACGTAACCAGGCGGACGAGAATTGGCAGCAAACGCGTTATCGGACAGGCGCAATACTTTATTTAATCCATTGACCGGCCTGGGGGTGTGCGCGTGTCCGGAATTTGGCACAGCGGCACGCAATGGGCGATATGATGTGCAGCGAGAAACGTGAGCTGACAATTCCAAACGGCCATCGCTTCAGCGACTTGACCCTACAGGGCACTCGGCTTCGAACAACTCCGTCTGCGGAGGATCGACTCCTTCCGATCTCCAGCAATCGATTTTTATGTTCCTCGCAGGCCGCTGATAGGATTGACCGGCGGGTCAAGTGCCAAGAAAATATACGGATCTTTCTTCGCGCTTTCTACAAAAATCAGCTGCGTTTTTTGCTGGATTTGAATGGTCTACGGTAGAGGTTGTCTTTGGATTTCGAGACTCTAGCCTAGTGGTTATCTTCGGTTTTGTGTAGTCTAGTGTTTTAAGGGGAAGAAGAAAGGTGTATAGGTATAAGCGTTGAAACGTTTGAGGACCGTGTATTGGTCATTTGATTGACTATAATTCATGAATTTTGAATTTATCTTATGAATATGGTTTATGAAATTTTTTGAGATTCTCTTCTATGAGTATCTGAGATTGGTCGCACATTTTTCAATCGAGAAAGTTGGATTGCTTTCGATTTCAGCAGTCAGTGTGGCATCGTGCACTTATTCTAGCTCGTCCATTTCCAGGGCTACTTTTCAAATAAAAATTTTGCGATCGAAATTTCTAGAACCATCATTGACACTTGCGAATATCCAAATAATCGTCAAGTATAGCACCAATGTTTTACGTGGCAATTGTTGCAATCTATTTAAAAGATGATAAAGTATCAAATTTGGAATAAACTCTTCGCTTGGTAAAAATTGATCCGTCGTAAATCGGGGTACAGAATTTTTATTTTACAAATCACGATACACTCCTGACTGAATGCGTTTTTTAATATATAATAAGTAAAGATAATGTAATAAAAATGTGTCATTTGCTGGAATAAAATGATAATTTTGTGTATTTACAGATAATTAGTCTTAAAAAATGTTTCTTTAAAAACACGTGTTGTCTACATTGCCTGTAAAAAACTTGCAACAGTTCTTACATAATTACTATAAAAGCTTCGTTTTATCTGCGTATTTATTTATACTCCAATTGTTATCTTTACGTAAGATATAAAACGACAAGTACTTATAAGTCGGCCATTATATAATACTTAGATATGGTAGGTAGACAATAATCATAACATTATTATACCCGTGATAGGAAGAGAGACTAGAGTGTTAGTATTTATGCTTTTAGATATGCATTAATAGGTAGTTGAAGAATTTATTTATTTATATACATCTATACGAAATTTAGTACTACAATCAACAACAGTAAAAGTATTTGTTATTATTGCTACACATCCAAACGCTATAGTTGCATGAATGCTATTTTATGCAATCAGCCCAATTCACTTCTAATGTTGGAGTAAAGTAGGTTAATAACGAATTAACCTACATATTATTTTTGGTAAAAATCTGCTCAACACGTTTTTATACTTCAATGTATGTACAGCCTTATGATAAAGGTTGAATGCTCGTGCATGTAATTGAAAGCTTGTTCGCGGCTAGATTTCCATTCGCATTTCGCGCAAAGCTCGGAGAAATTAATTTTACCCAGTGTCATAAACCTTGGCGGATAAAAGCATGCACTCCAAATAACAAGAATCCGTGTTTGTCTCCTCTCGCGTTTGCAGTTTACGAAGTATCGATTCCCCCGCTTTCTTCCCGTATAAGTTAGTGCTATACAACTGATCTGGACAGTTTTGTTATACCAAGTGGAACATCGACCTACTAAAGAAAGTTGAAATACCTTTTTCTCATTACGATTCGGGAACTCTTATTTACGGCGAATGAAAGTCAATTCCTCTTCGTGTTTGAAAAAAATATGTTAATTTAATGTCTTTATCGATTATCGTAAGTTTTAATAATTCTCGACTGTATTCTTTCCTTCCTATTACCCGTAATAATGTGTTTATCAAATCTATCGCTTTCTTCAATACGTTTTACAGTAAAAACATGATACTTCAACACTTTAATGCCCGCTTACAGAACACGTGTCTGATATCGAAGTAATAAAAATTACTTGTGGCCACTGAAGTGTTAATATACTTATATCACCGATTTATTTATGTCGCAATTCATCTATTTTTATAAAACAGTTCGTGACAGGATTTTCGCTTCTACTTCATAAAGCAGCGGACGAAAAAAGTAGGAATAAGAAGCTTGGACATTTAATTAACGTAGGAGATATCGCATCGATGTACAAACTGAAAAAATTTGTTGAACAAAGCGGGGGAGAGGGGGAGCAGCGCTGAAAACCTGCTATAGCTTATACGACGTAGATCGCGAATTCTTACTTTAAAACGAAATCGCGAAATCGCATAAGTGCATCTATATGGGTGGCAGAGCGACGAAATGGCGAACGAAAAACTGCACAAAGCGTTCCATTCATCTCTTTCAAAGCCATAACAGTGTGACTACTCGCGTTTATAAGGTACGAAATAATACACAAATGTACATCTGCATGCGGATATGTGCAGGAAGTGCAATCGGAAAAGACCCTCTTTACATTTGTGCCCGCCTCCCTTTTATTTTTTGCATAATACACGGAGTATTATACCTTAAACGTCGTCCATCAAAGGCAAGGAGGAAGTGTATAAAAACAGGGTCAGGGAATATTTTGAAAATCGTTTTTTGAGAAAGTATATCGTCCTTGTTGTAATAATGCGAAGGTTGTTAAATTCTGCTTATTAATGTGGAATAGCGCGTAGAGAGAAATTATATTGAAAAAGCGGGAATATTTTAGAAGGACGTAACAAATAGAAGTGAATGAGAGTGAGGATTTATTGGATATACGCTTTTACAGTAAATCATTTATCGTGATATCGCGGTGTGTCTATAGTACTTTGCATGATTTATCGCTCGTAAATTTGTGAATTATAAGCGCCTCTAATTGTGCTTTTTATACTTTTATTTTTAAAAATACCGACAACTTAAGTCTATTGTGTTCATCGTACATTGTATTCATGTACACATTATGTTACCTATCTAAATATTAAATGAAATATATCTGAATATTTCATAATCGATATTACTTTTAGATTTCGATACTCTTGTTACACTCTAATCGGAAAACGCGGATTTTTGGCCGCTTGAATGCGGCTCTACTACGAATAATGACTATTTGCCACGTAATATTTTAGTAATAAAAATACTTTTTATCGATAAACAAAATTATTATTAAGTTTTATGAAAGGGGCCCTTGGTACCCCTCTGTCACTTTGTTACAGAATTCTGTAAAGAAGAAATGGCGCAAGCATCTCCATAGTAACGTTATGAGTTTACAAATTTGTCATTATAGTGGAGGAAAAATGCAATCCAGTACATAGAGCGTGTCTAATCCTATCTATCACATATTATTAGTTCCCAGTTTTTCTACAATAGATTTCTTGTTAATTTGGCATCAAAAAAAAAAAAATATTGTTCTAATGCTGATATTTGGCTCTTTCGACCAATCAGTTTGGCGCTCATTAGTATAAACGATTTATATCAACGGCTGTTGTTGAGTTTAAGCTTTTTAAGGGTTTTAAGATTACAACGATCAACGGATTTGGTAAGAAACGATAGCTTGTGCCAGAGTACACAGACGTAACATTATTTCGAAGTTCCCCTGGATCATAGAGGGTGAATCCTTAGAAGCCTGATTTTTAAAATTAAATTTAAACAAATGTCAATGTATTTATTGCAGCAGCCAAATAAAGGGAAAAATAATGAAAAGAGTCACAATACATATTTTATATATCTATTTCGAAAAAAAATGAAGTATCAATTTTGATACTTTCGGCTTTTCTTCAAGCAGAGCCAGGTCCCTGCTAAAAATAATTATATTACTGTAAAAATAAGATACTCACCGATCTCAAAACCATTTTTATTTTCCCGAAAAATGAAACGCGTCTAAGATTTACCCCGCTGAACTTTTTCTAGAAATATATCAATAAGGCCGAAAAACAAAATGTTATTTTATTTGAACAACTTTGACAACTAACGTATATTTTTTAAATTTCTATTGAAAAGACGTTATGCAATGATAACATACGTACAGCCAAATAATAAAAATAAACCAATTGCAAATGTACGATTCGATTTAAAAGTCCGGTATCACATTTGAAACATAAGACGTTTAAGGGTTAAACGCGTCTCAAGCGAGCCCAGAAAAGGCAGGTTTAATCAAGCGTCCGTTGTAACCACAGGCTGCATCTCCCCGTGGGCGAGATTCCTCGTGCCAAGGGTATGGGACGCTCTGACCTCTGCGTTTGCACTGCATATTTCTTAGCTGATTATTTGACAAGTCCTCCCGAATCGGTCACGTGTATTTTTTCTCGTAATGTGCCGTGTCATCGGAAGTCCTTTGCGAGCACACGAAGGCTCGCGTGTTGGAGGGGTTTACATGAAAAGCCATCTCGACCTCAGCGCGAGAGAGCGCACTTCAGTCATTCCTTCTAATCCCACTTTAATTCTCCTCGATGGTTTCGCTCTATTCCGCTTCGTATAGGTTTTTCAAATTAAATTCACCCTTTTGCAAATCAAGTGCTTTTGCATATATACATTGCATTTAAAATACGTTAAATAATGTTAATTACGTGGCAAGGAATGAAAAGTTTTATTATGATTCATACAATTGCATAATTATGTATGGGGATAAAGATGGTATGTATGAAAACTGTGTGCAGATAATTCAGTGATTTAATAATAATAGTATTAATTTAAGGAGGACCGATTATAGGCTAGGTTATATGTAGATATGTATATAGTATATGTATACAGTACACATAACGTAGTCCATAAACGGGTATCCTTGAATTATTATTGTTATTAAATTACTGAATTATCTGCACACGGTTTTCATTCATATCTTCATCTTCATATGTAATTGTATGATTTATAATAAAATTTGTTATTTTTTACTAGGTAATTAACGTTATTTGATGTATTTTAAATATAATATAAATGTAAAAGTACTTGATTTGAAAAAGGGTAAATTTGATTTGCAAAAGGGTGAATTTGATTTGCAAAAGGGTGAATTTGATTTGTAAAAGAGTGAAATTCGTTTGAAAAACCTATAGTTAAAAGAGCTAAATGTCAGTAGAACAGCAATCATTTTTTTTTTTTTTTTTTTTGAGAACCAAATTTACGAGAAATCTTTTAGAAGTCGATTAGTACTAATAATTCAATATATGATAGGATTATGCACGCTCCACACACTAGATTGCCTTTCTATCCCACTATAACCTCAAATTTGTAAAATAATAATGTTTGAAAAGATGATTTCTGTGGAGGCCCTTGCGTTATTTCTTCTCTACAGAGTGGCATTACAAAGAGACAGAGGCGTGCCATAGGGCCGTTTCGTAAAACTTATAATTTCTGTATTTTAAGCTGTATCTTAATCATACAAGAACTGTAAGTTTTATGGAATGCGCCCCTGGTTTTTTAAATATTGCGTTATTATTGTTGACGATCATAAAGTGTACCTAATGTATCAACTTTGAGTAATCGTTTTTTTTTTTAATTTAAACACGGATTAAAGAAAAACTAGGTACCTCTCATTATTAATAATAGTTTTGTTTATCGATAAAAAATACTTTTTATTATTAAAATATTACAGTAGCGCATAGTCATTATTCGTGATAGATTCGCATTCAAACGGTCAAAAACAGCCATGTGGCATAACTGTTTTCATGGTTGAAACGTTTTGTGATGAAATGATATTTAGTTATTTTCAGATTTATTCTTGGTTTTTATTCAACCCAAGTAATGTGTATCTCTCCATGCTATTACGATTTGCTTCTAATGCCTCATAGTTTCTATAATGAGTAAGAAACAATTCTTTTTTAATTTTCCGTTTTGCAAGAAAAATTCCAAATAGCCTGAAAGGAAAAATTGAACCAGTCAATGAAGAAGGTGATATGTTTTATTGTCATTCTCGATATAGAAATTTCATAATCATAGCATATTAGTCTTAATTGGAATATTTACATGTCAAGAAATTTGTGTGATAATCCAAATATTTTAGATGAAAGCACCAAGACTAACAGTTAATCTGTGAAATAAAGTCATTACAAATATACGTTTCACGAATCTTTCATTTTACTTGATGAACGTAAAAAAATCCTTGATAAGTGAACAATGTATAATAGCAGATTTCATACATAAATACAAAACGTTCATACATTATTCTATTCAGCTTTATCCTTTTAGAGATTTGCAGTTACTTAGGAATGAATTCTTTGCGAAGCGATACATTATGCCGATTTAAAGCGATGAGACTACAAGAAAATAATTGAGTGCAATTTTGTAGAAATTGAACTCAAAATTAACATGAATTACGTAGAGAGCCAATCATGATCTACACTTATACTTAAGTGTTAAATGACCGATGAATAAGCGACTACCAGGTTTTTGCCATGGATATATCCAGTTTTTCCGTTTGACGGATTAACTTAGTTCGTTTGAACGCGTTATAACAAGTGGAAGCTTACGTAAAGTTGTGCAATCGACCAGCAGTCGTTGGCATTGTATACGTGCTCTTACACGTATGTGCATACCTATTCATAAGCGCAATGAAAAACGTGGGTTTTTCAGTAAGTTTGACTATTGTCCTGCAATAATCAGGGTATGCCTCGAGCTTAATTAACGCGGTTAATTATGTAAGCGTAATTAAGCACTTACTCGCCAGTACCTGAAGTATGGAATTATTTCACGGATTTCTCAGGTCTTCAGAAGCGCGGATTCGTTAGAAATTTTATTCGCTAAAATAACTTATGTTGCTGCCTTCGACGTATTTATATGGGAGAGTTGCCAAAATCGTGGTATATTTGGTATATCCGAAACAACACACCTTCTTACTAAAATCCTTCTTCGCAATTATAATTTTATTTGGTCAGGAACCCTGTAAATAAACATTCTATGTATGAAATAAAATTTGAAGAGCGCTTTGAGTAATTTTGGAACATGTAAAAATACAATTTAGGACACCTGTATCCTAAATCCTACTGCTGTCTTTTTAAGACCGTACCTACCTTATTTTATAATAAATTTTATTTTGAAGGTATATAATTTACTTTTTTTTATTACATTGAAACACAAAAGTATGAAAACAAATAAACATAACTTTCATACAATCGAAATTTGTTTATTATATTTAAATCACGGTACGATTTAGGAAACTAAGCGAATCGATAGAAATAAATATCTAACCCAAAAATTATATAAATTATATTATTAACTTTCTATTACAATGGTATATTAAACGTATTTCAAAGAAAGCACAAAATGCAAAAATTATAATTAAAACACAAACACAAAATACTACAATTATTGTATTTAATTGCAAATTGTCTTAAAATAATTTATCAACATTTACGTCTAACTTACTTGAAATCTTCCGGCTTTTATTACAAGTTGACGCAAAATCAATCGAGATAACCCAAGTTGTATTTTATATCACCGATTTCAGGCACACTTTATATTTTTGCTACTAGAAGTCGCAAACTTTAATTGGTTACCAAAAAAGGATACGATTTAACTAATTAATACACATTATGCAACTCCCCCTTATGTTTGCAATGGCGCTATAGTAACGGTCTAAAATAATCCACACTAAAATAATAGTATTTACTGTGAAAGTCTGACGAAGGGTGTCGCTATGTTGTGCTCTGTTACGTCACAGGACTTTTTGGTACAGGCGGCAGCTACGGAATTGTTGGTACAGACGTCGAGAGCATGTTTTATGTTATTTGCTTTTAGCCTTGCGACGACTGTTCTTCGTTGCGCGCACTAGACCCGCGACACAACTCCTTTTCCCCGAATACGAGTGGTTATTTCACGTGATAATTCTTCCAGACCTGCTCTACAAATAAACATGAAGTGCCAAGTTTCGCCACACGCGTTGATTTTTTAAAGCTACCTTGTACCGTACATGGATCCTATGATAGGATTTCGCCACAACCAGTGACCTCTTCTTAACTTGTTAGGCACGGTTGAATTTACGACAAAGTTCGACGTGAAGTACGCGTAGACGATGCAGCACTGCAATGCGTGACGAACAATGCTATTCCCTACGCGAGTACATTGGAACAAAGTTTTTGATGATAAAGTCATAATTCTTCTTAAAAAGACGATACATATACTTTAACTCTAATGATTGATAATACAATTGAGTATGATACACTTTACAGCACGGTACGACCACGTTACAATCTTCATGCTCACAACGCGACCTTCGTCTTACATCGTTCTTTGAACATAAGATACAACTTCGCAACGCGTTTTGAGGTTTTTTGGACTTGCGGTACGATGGAAAATGTTCTTCGATTAGTCTGAAGGAAATGATCAATGCTAGATTTACTATGGCTAACGTTATTATCCATATCCCCGAATCTTTCAGAAATTTCTTCAAGTAGTCTAAGGTGAAACGCTCGCATTGTTACTTTCGCTTTTTTCAAGCTCATACAAACTCGGAACTGAACAGTAATAAAAGTTTGAAACAAAACATATGAAAACGATCATTTAATTCAAACAGTGAGCGAGTGAGCAACTATAGTGGCGCGTCGTAATGTAAGATGAGATTCGCGAAATCCACTATAATGGCGCTTCGTGCCTAACAGGTTAATGACGAAGATAAACGTAACCAGAAAGTATACCGGATTTTCTTTCCATTTTGGATGATGGTCGTGCGTCAAGGAATTTCATGTAGAGATCATAATTCTCGGGATTATATCTGCTTTAGGAATTTTTAAATTTCCACGGAGGTCGAGCAGGAGGGGGTGGGTCTGGAAGAAAAATGAGCCCGCATGGGCGTTAGGGGAGGAAACGCAAAAAATGCCAAGGGAAATAGCGGAACTACGCGAAACTCGTTTAAGAATGTCGCATGTTACACGCTTATAAACCTAGAGGTCAATTCTCCCTTTCCTCATCCTGCTTTTCAAACGCCCATTTCACGGTGCTGATGCATAAGTAATTCAGTGCTTTCACGTAGAATAATAATTCTGTCGAAAGTTTAACTATTTCTATATACAATAACAATTTTAATTTTTGATAAAAGTTTAAATATTCTATCTAAATAGTCTACAAAATTCAATGTAAAAATTGCAATGGTAGTTATACTGGGCAATCAAAACGCAAACTCCCACCCGCATAAAAGAACATGTATGCATAGCTTCCAGAAAAATAATATAACCATCGCCCAACACCATCAACAAACGATTTCGACACTCGATTTCGAAAATACAGTTACATTGAACCGCGAATCTTACTATTTTAAAAGACTAGTGTCGAAAATGTTGCACATAAATATAGAAAACTGAACCTACAGTATTACTGTTAGGATTAAAACAACTAAAAAGGAGAAAAAGTTTGTCTCCATAGAGATAACAAACGAAAAATAACATCTTGTTAACAATTGTAGTTGAAGAGTTTGATTCGGATATCGTTTAAGTAACAAACTAAATTTGGAAATTATCCAACCGCAATCAGATTTTGTGATAGGCTCATCCCGTACTTGGTGATAAGCTTTCTCCGAAACCAAATAAAGCCTACGCACACATCTCGAAGAACAACTTAATAAATATAGCGAAAAGAGAACAACAGAAGATATGCGCACAAAAAGAATTCGATAGTAATATTAAATTACAAAATTGCATTACTGATTTCATTCGTATGCTTAGCTCCGCCTATTTAACTTATTTGAAATTATATGTAATTGTAGTTATAATCTCTATAATATTTCTAATTGTCATTGTACATCTCTTGGAATTTAATTTGAACCGTTGTAGTAATATACTTGAAGCGCAATTCGCAGTAGAGCCATACTTTATCGGTTAAATATTTCTGTTTTATTACACGATAGTTGAAAAGCATTGGAAACAGTAACGAATACCTCGAGGATCGAAATGTATTTCATTTCGCTGAAAATGGAGGCTCGATTTTTTTCAAAAGATATCAAATTCATTTTTGCACATGCTGCTGGAGTAACAACGGAGCGACGAGTAGAAAATGAAGATAAAGACGTAAGTTTATTCTTGCACTTACGCTCTAAATATGGATCTGCACCAGAATGCAGAAGAATAACATGTCTTTCCAAAACATTTCCGGTTACACGTGTGACTCTATACTAAAGTGATATACAGAAATATTATATTTATTGCAAAACTCTGTAAAGTAATAATACTTTGTCGCGGATTAAATGTTGAATAGAGATATCGTTTTTCAAGGAACACTTTATCCGAGTTTAATGACTTATACCGAAAGTTGATAAACTCTTTCGGTGCCACGGTTTTTAATGCGTTTCAAATGTTTCTTAAGAGCAATGCATTAGGCGTAACTTTCAATTACCAGGATACGGTGTTTGGCCATTCCTGCTCATTAATCGAGAATCGACTGCGTATTGACACCATTTTCCTGCTGATTGTGCTTTGGCAAAATCGACAAAGCTCGGAAACGCTCGCCATTTAGTGCAATTGAGGTGGTCAGTATCTATGAATGGGGTTCCGCTTACGTTTGCTCGTGCAGCTGACCTTAAGCATGTTCCAAACGTGGCTTAATGCACTTTAACGCTAGGAGTACCGACTATTCTTTAAAAATATTTAAGCGTGTTGGCTAGACTTTTCAATGAAAAAAAGGGGGCCGTGGCGGAAAATGTGCAGATTTCACTTAATCGTTCTTATATTCATATAGGACACAGAAAAAAAGCTAGAAAATGTTGGAAGTTTTTCGAATTCCAATTTTCGAATTCTATAGTTCTGGGACATTGTTGAAGTCTAATTTAAAAACTCGTTTATTCGTTATCTAAATATTATTGAGTGGTTTGGTGTATGTATTGACCTAAGTCTGATACATTATTGATAATGTCCTAAAGTGCGGATATTCAAATACCCGAAGGCAGTGATGTAATTTTAATTAATTAGCAATTATAGCAATTAATACAATATACTCTTTGTCCTCCAAGATTATTATAATGTTATCAAATAGTGCCGAGGAGGTAATAACTTTATTATAGATAAAATGAAACGTGTTAAAAAAATGCAGTATTGTTTTTTCAATTTGCAGCATTTTAAATTATCTCGAATGGACTTGAGCTCTTTCAAACTCTATATCAAAGCTAGTTATTAGTTTTCATAGTGGCTCGACTCTATTCGTGACTATAAAACACATATTACTACTTAATAATAGCTATTATTTTAACAGGAATTGTAAATTTAATTTTCTTAGATACACTTAAGCGGTGTAACACATTAACATCCTATACGTATATTTCCAATTTCCTCGAAACGCAAACTCTTAAATATCTGGATTTGAATGCAAATGGACTTAGGTCACTTTCAAAATAAACGGCTCATTGCCTCGAATATAGGTACGTGTGGACGAGCTAGTGAGTCATTGTATCTGCATACTGTTAATATCCCTCTCAGGCAATCCTGTAACGCGTGGCTCAACGTTGGCTCGATATTTCTTCCAATGGCGTGACATGTGCCAGCGAACGTTCAACCGGTTAACTGGTTGTTCCTGTGTCGAAATTGCGGTCCCACCACCTGAGGGCTTGATTGGGCATGATCTTGAAAGAACAGTGGTCGAGAGTATACGCAGATGGTAGTGCACACCTGCGATACTCCGTCGAAACGACTCTGGAATTTATATACCCTCGAACTTTACAAAAATCGTACCTGTCACGAGGAACAATAAGAGAAACCTGATCGTCCATTAGACAATCAACACCATACCTACTGAACAAGTCAAAAGAATGACCGTTCAGTCGTTTCTTTAAAAACTCGTAGAACTCTGTTAGGCCGCATTTTTCGAGATTGTCCATGATTTTTTTACGGCATATACATCAGTATATTGGAACATAGAGATAGGGTATTTTATGAGATATCAATAGCGACATTGATGTAGTACTCCTAACCTCACTTGCTCGATCGTTTCGAATAACACTTGATGATGAGTGGTCGTAGCGAATACTTATCTGTATACTTTCTTTGTGGTAATTCTCCATCAAGATAGCGTGACAATATTAAAGTAATATACATTGTATAATTAAAGCTCATCGAAAGGAATAAATGTATTCGGATGTATTTGAACGGGTTTGAACGATAAATCAATAAATTCTGAGAATAAGACATCTAACATAATATGTAACTTCTAACGGATAAAACGAATAACTAGCCGATCACTTACATCTCATAATATTGAACGCGTTTAATGGAAAGTGACTGATTTCTAATAAGTCATGTAAGCTGATCAGATCAGTCTAAAATCTCATTATTACTTTACAAAACTGTGGACAAAAGAAAGCTTATAGGGAATAGAGATAAATTTTTCATAAAAATGTCAGCGTATTTTTAGGAAATGACTGCTTTATTGCATTAGATAACCGTTCTTTTAGTTCTTCAAACACGCGCCGCGATCCATTGAATTTCATTTCAAAGGTTCGTCCATTTTCGCTTATATTTTCCTTTGTCCATCTACATCCTGTTTCTCTTACGTCTGCTGGCTTTACACTCACGTTGGCTTTTGGAAAAGTGGTAGATTCGTGTATCTTTGACATTTTGACCGTCAAAGAAGACTCGAAGAATCATACGCAAGTGAGGTTCCGTGCTCAAGGAAATGTCAGGAAGCAAAAGCGTGATCTATTTAAAATCGCGGAGGAGACGAGGACGCCCCCGTGTGCGATTCGAGTACGTTTCTCGTATTTTGAACGATGCTGTGACATTAGTAAGGCAAAGGTACCAGTAGTTGACGCTTTAAGGAATTTTTTGCTTGTTCGTTTACACAGCGCAAGTTAAGTTCACTTTATAAAAAATGTATGATTATTAGTCGCTGCACAAATTATTCTTCTATTATATTACAAGTATTTATTCCAGATAGCGGTTGGGAACATTTTCTTTTTCTAAAAGTTAAATTTAATTCTACAGTTAACACCCAGCGAAATAAAAAGAATTTAGTGCTCGACATCCTTTTGTTTCAGTAGTTGAGATAGGGAGAAAAACCAATTAGGTCTCATCTTGGAAACGTACATATACAAATTTGCTCTATTTACATTTTAACGAAGTCCTTAGCGATTTATATAAGAAAATACGAAAAAATCGTAAGAGTCGCACACGGGTTTGATGAACCGCTTGTTGTTACACTTCTCAATGGCGGATTATGCACAGTATTTCGTAAATAAGCCGCTGAAAAGCGACACTATATAGACTAATAAGGTTTGATGTATCTCAGCTTGTGGTTTCTTTATTTATTTACGTCTTTTAAAAAGTGTCAACTATTGACACAATGTCAACTACTGAAATGATTTTACCTTACACCACGATGAACTTTACGCCAGCACGATGGTATTACGCTTTAGTCATAATAACAAGCCGAATAAAAGCGAGGAAGAAAATACGTAGGTGGGCAGCGGATGGAATCTCGGACATTCAGGCTGAATATCCAATCTGAAATCCCACCTATCATCTCTGGATGATTTTTCACGTAGCGTGTAATAATTTAAAAACCTGAAAGCATTTCACCGTAGGCTCGATGATCTTAACAATCCGTACTGAAAATCAAACACAGAAATTATTCGCAATTTACTTTCAAAACAGAACCAGCCGTACCGAAAATTAAACAAAAAACGAATCAGCGCTTAATGACAGTGTCAATAAATGAATTTAGCAGTCGATACTGAAAATCAAACGAAGTCTCACATGGAATTCGCCATAAATTTGACATTAATACTAGAACTACCGAGCTAGTCAAAATAACATCAAAATAACAAATAATTTCTTTAAAAAATCACAGCGATTTATGAGAACGTATTTTCTGAGATTTTCCATGATTTTCAAATAGCATTTAGAACATTATATTGCTTTATTCAAATTTCCTTTTGCCCTTTCTCTCTTTTTTTTAAGACACACGTGGTGTTCTAAATGCCTCACGAAGGCGGTCGGTGGTTACAGCGTAAAGCGATTTCAACCGCCAATAGGAAAAATTATACAGAAAAGCCAAGTCGAGGATAAATCTTGCACAAACACAATAAACGATCAAGAACTCGTCAGTCCAAATTTTCTTATTGCTATCATCCATATATTTCCCAGTGATATTGCTTACGAGCCGTAAGATCCTATTAAATGAGAACAAAAAAAGGGATATAGTAGGAAATCCCACTGATCATTTTCGCATAACTTTCCATAGGATATGTACACTGCGGATCCAGTGACACAAAAGCTTAAGTAACCTTAGCGGTCGATGTCGAAGATTAAACAAACGATTAAGGTCAAGGAGTAATCGTGGAAGGAGCAAGCTACTCACTCGGAGCTGAGGCCGCGTGAGAGAATGTCTCGGTCAAAAATCTCTGATTACGAACACGCGTGCAGTCCGTGGTGTTATCGCATGCAAGTCGTAAAAACCGCGCCGAATGCGCGTTAGGGGTGAGTCACTGCTCCTGTTACGCTCTCCTCTCTCTCTGGATCGGGGATTACGAGCGCGAAGCACAAAGTAGGAGTCGAGTGAGGCATAGCCAGAGGCAGATTGAACGTAATGTGTCTCTTCCTCCGACGCAGATACAGTCACGGTCACCATAGACACGATCGTCCGGGAGTGTGCGAGGATCGGCGTGTATGCGCGTACGAGGTGAAACCTTATTGCCTCGCGCTCTTGAGAGGGTGGTCCTATGGTAAACTGTAAATCGGCGAAAATCCCTAGATTAATTTGATTTGTGAGATTTGTGATTCATTTCGAAACTGGCGTAAGTCCATTTATGTTCGAATGGAGATATTGAAGGGTTTGTGTTGGATTCAATTTAAAGATATAACAGATGAGATAGTAGAATAAGTTAAAACCACCCGTGATTGTGGTCTTAACGAGCAGTCACTTTTCACACTTTTAATTATTTTTCTATTTGGTTATAGTGGAGTTTAATTGCAGTTGTCGGAACGACATTGCGTGTGAAAAAGTCGATAATATTTGTCCAGTTGCTGTGTGGCTCGATGATTAAAGTTTCATTACAATTTAGGGATAAATGAAAATAGAAATTTGGTATGTAAGGTGGTGAATTAAGTGATATCGAGAAAAAAGGTGTGGAAAAATTGGACACTTGGGTCCCGGTTTTCTTACCCAATTATCCAATTTTAAATATAATCAAATATATACGTAAAGTACTTTATGTGCAAAAGGGTAAAATTTAATTTGAAAAACCTGTATGTGTCTGTTCAGGTACCTGAAGTTCAGGCGCACCTGAACAGATACATAACAGCCTTGTCTCTGCATAAGAAAAGGAACAACTGTAATATAGTTTATATAGGAATATTTCACATAGGATCATTTACTCCTCTTTTCGTACCCCCACAAGACCGTCAGGACATTTGAGAACAAAGATTTCATTATACTAGTCAGACTCAAAATTCTCCGTAGACATAATTCACACAAACAGCATTTGCACTCGAACTGTACACATACTTCGATACTTTTTTAATTTCAATCTGTATCACTCGAAAAAACTTGGCTCGTGGGTAGAAACGTCGCTTTTCAGAAACAAATTCGATCATCGATTTGCCTAAAATAATCAAATATATCGTAAGATAACCAATATATTTACAACGTCTTCGCGAGCGAAAGAAAGTTCTTCTTTACTCCTCCTTACGATTAACTTCATATGCCTCTCTTTTGCAATTTTCCTTTTAATATAGCGACAGAGTCAGCAATGTCAAACAAGTACACACACGACGCACGCAAATGTTTAAGAGGAGCAGAATTACGCAACAGGGTTCCAAGATGCGAGTTCCTTTGAACATTTAAGGCCATTCTTATAGGCAAACCTGATATTCTGCGCAGGCAAATTGCGTCCCACGGATTAATGAGAGACGTTAATAAAATAATGTACTGAAGCTCTTGACGGCATTCTAACGTTGTTGCTCAACCTTTGGGGCATGCTAAAACTATAAACAGTACTTTGTACTTGTGCATAGCCATGATATTAGGTTGTCCTAGATAGGTCCTTCGCTATCTGCTGCTTTATCCGCCAATGTTTATGCGAACATAAAACCTGATCCGCTACACGTTGCAGCCTTCGTCTCAAATCGTTCTCTAGCTGTACATATTATTCAATAAAATGAAATGAAACAAAAAATCTTGTGCATCTATTATTTCTTAATAAAATGAAAGAAATCTTTGGGACATTTTTATTTGTATGGCAGATGTTGAAATATCATTGAATTGACGCTATCACGAAACCGTTTCTACGTTGTTCACGATTGATCGCGATGTGGACAATTAATTTATTTTCAGCATTTTCCATTTAATACTTTTGAGCCGCGGTAAACCGCGAATATCGAATCGACGAGGAGTTTTACCGTGTAGCCGCCGCTATGTGTGAGAAAGGGTGGAAAATTACGAAGTACATATTGGATAGGAAAAGCAAGAAGAGAGATTCTCTTAATTTACCATTGCGCAAGTATAGGATATCCATATGACTTCTAATATTTTTCTTTATTTACATACGTATTTCCGTTTTTTGTAACTGATTAGATATTACTCGACCCTCGTCTTCTTTGTCACTAATCAGTATTATCATTTTTAAGTTGAGAGAGACGCACTCGATATTTAGAGTACAATTTACATTTTACATTTTAGTGACAATAATGTAGAATCGTTATAAAATCTGCGAGTATTTGGATAATTAAAGCTCGCTTCAAAAGCAACTAAGCTGAAAATGTTCTTAAGACAGTATTTAAAGGCAGATTCTATAGACAATGCCCGCTATTTTACTTCATGGAAATCGTGAACTCATGAATCGTGAAATCGTGAATATTCTTCTTGCTTTTTAGTCTCATTGAAACGTAAGATTTTATTCGGTTTTCTTAAATGTCAGCCCATTGTACTCAGAATATTAACTCGGCGAGGTATGAGAATGGATGTGTCAAGCCGGTATAAAATTATGGATGTTAACTGATTGCTACACCTTTAAAGATGAAAATGCTTATTAGTCGTAAAATTTGATCATACAGTAATCGTAGCTCTTCATTAACTCGGATAATGGAGATTACACTTTACTGCTTTAACCATTTTTCAGTTTTCTGTGTAATTCGAGGATTATATTTCTCCCACATTTTTGTCAATGTTGAACATTAACATTACATTAATGCTAGAACTACCAAGTCAGTCAAAATGACTGGTCAATCGTTTCTTTAAAAATCGTAGTGCTTTATAAGGATGTATTTTTCGAGATTTTCCATGATTTCTATGCAGTATTTAGATCACCATTATGATTTACTGAAATTTCCTTTTACTCTCCCCTTTTTTTAAAGATATCTAGTGTAGTTCTAGTGTTAAATATTATAAGATAAATACAGTGCAACCGATTCAAATGATCACAAACACGCCCTAGTTTTACGATATTCATGCACAAAACATAGATAAACGTTTACAAACCGACGATTTCAGTTTTATTCTCGAACAAGTCTTAGAAGAAACAAGGAGAGGCAATCAAAGTTTAGCTAAAAATACGCAAAACGAAGGTATCGTTTGAAGTTAACTGCAACACAGGCGACTCCTGTATATATTATATGATATGATTTCGTATTACGTGAGTCGCATAAGTACTCTAACTCAAGGGTCGTCAAAACGCGGCTTTTTAACCGCTTTAATGTGAATCTACCACGAATAATGACCGTGTGTCATGTAATGTTTTAATAATAAACAATACTTTTTATCGATAAACAGGATTATTGTTAATCGCGATAGTTATCCAATTATTTTTTTATTCGGTGCTTAAAGTCAAAAAGCCGATTATTCAGTGTTGGTGCATTGGGTAGACTTTTTGATCGTCAATGATAATAACGCAGTATTTAAAAAAAACTATGGCCCCGTTTCATAAATTGCACGGTCCCTGCATTACAGGCTCCTGATTTAAAATTTATATAGGATATTTGAAGAGAAGCCTGTAATACAGAACTTTGTTACGTGACTCTGTAGAGAAGAAACGGCGCAAGGACCTCTGCAGGAAGCATCTGTTCAAATGTTGTAAGTTTACAATCGTGACATTATATCGGAGGAAAAAGGCAATCCAGTAATTGCAGCGTGTCTAATCCTATCTATCGTATATTATTAGTTCCTAGTTTTCCTACAACAGATTTCTTGCGAATTTGGCTCTCAAAAAAAGAAACATACATTGTTCTACTGCCGACATCTGGCTCTCCCGACTAATGAGTTTATCGATCACTGCCCCACCTGTTATACACACACGCAGTCGCGCGCGCGAGATATCGGCGCTCATGTGATCATTGTTCCTTAGTTTTCTTCCAACCGACTATTTCACTCATCAAATTACGATCTATCCAAAAAATTCTTTCCCCCTCTTAAAGTATCCCCCGCTTATTCCAGCGTTCTTCTCCATGGCACAAATTGCTATTAAAACAAAACGACTTGCCCAATCCCCTAACCCTTTCCAGTCGAAATAATCATTTCTCAGTAGCAAAATTAAATTTTCAAGAGAAACAATTTAAAGCTACTTATAACTAGTATAAGCAGATTATACGGATGATGCCAAATGACATCATCCGGCTGGAAAGGATCAAATAAAAATCTCACACGAATCTTTCACGCTGCACCCATACCGCCAGACTATCGCCATCGCGTTACACGCATACCTTCTCATAAAAATCAGCGCGATACGATGCTTTTGTTGCACACGGGTAAATCTTATCCCACAAAAGCCGGCTACTCGAATTTGATCCTGGGGTGAATAAATGGACGGGTCACGGCACCGATAATCAATCGAGAGGCCCTCCGTTTTTCGACCTTGGTTGCTCGCCTCCAATCCGTCTCCCCCTTCCCGTGGGCGCATAATGGAAGGAGATAGGGGCTCGCAAGGACCCCTGGAGTTTCCCGATATTTCCAAAGGATTGCTCCTGGCGATTCAGGCCTGTAGCATATCGGAGGGCCGATTAGGGTCATTGGTTTTCCAAATCAACGGAGCTGTTACCGGAAGGTGCTCGCGGACTTCGATAAAGCGGAGTGCCGGCTCCTCGACATCGATCCCCAACCCGCTCGTCTTCGCATCGGCCAGGGTGGACTTTGTCCCTGGTCACTAACGAAGCTTCTATTCTTGTCGCGCTTAAATTATGCCGCGCGATTTAACCACGCGGAAACTGTCGCCGCATGCGCGTGAAAAAGACGCGTCGATTCTTCGGGGACGGAGACTTCCTGGCTGCTGGGCTGAGGTCCGAGTGTCAGGGATGGGCCGTGAGGATCCTCGGCTGAAATAAATCCTATTCGTCCGTGTAATTGGGATGGCAATGATTTTAATACTAAACCTACCATGCAGATATTTATGTATACCGCGTATATCATTAAAGAGAAAGGCTATTGACCCTTAAATGCCCTGAGTTTCAAATTTGATACCGGACTTGTAAATCGAGTTTTACACTTGCGATTGGTTTGTTTTTAATATTCGGCTGTACGTATGTTACTATTGCATAATGTTCTTTTGGATAAAAGTTTAAATAAATAGACGTCGGCTGTCAAAATATTTCAAATAATATGATATTTTGTTTTCCCGGCGTATTGGCATATTTTTCGAAAAAGTTTAGGGGAATAAATATTTGACGCGTTTCATTTTTCCGTAAAATTAAAATACTTTTGAGGTAGGCTATTTTTACTATAATATAATTACTTTTACCAAGAGCCTGTTTTGCTTGAAGAGAAGCCTAATGTATCAATACTGATTCCTCCTTTTTTTTTTTAAATAAATATATAAAATATGTATTGTGATTTTTAAAACTAGTTTTTCCTTTATCCGACTATTGCAATAAATACATTAATATTCTTTAAAATTTAATTGGGTAAATCAGGCTTCTAAGGATTAAGAAGAGACATAGATTGATCGATAGAATGATTAACACTTTGCAATAGAATTATGAAAAATCTCAAAAAATGCCCGATTACGAAGTACAGCAATTTTTCTAAAAAAACGACCGATCGGTTGGTTTAGTGTTAATGGTTACGCGACTAAAGTCTGCGCGATGATAACAGCGTAAATCATAACGAAGGATAACTTGACTTGCGTATATCAGTTTATTCACGACAGCCAATAAAACTACGCGGGAAACTGTCGAGAACTACTATGTTGCTTCTTTATTTTCATTCTTATATACGAGTAGGTAGGACAGTTTGTTAATCTGCTTTATGCAGTGCCAAAGTCATAAGTGACTCCTTCGAAAAGTTGATATACATTACGAAGGAGTTGGTCGAAAAGTAGCAATGGCAAGAATACTAAGTTTTTGTTTCGCCACGATCTTCGAGAAGCCAGTCGATCTTTTATCACACCTTGATCATATAATATCAGCTACAAAGTCTAGGAGAGATTTTTTCTAATTTTATTGATATAAACCAATTACGAAAGATCAACGTTTTTTCGAAAAATTAACGATTTCCACAGCCCCGTTACATCGTATACTGTAAGTTACATATGTTCGAAGCAGACGTTCTTTTTAAGCTATATATACTATAAAATTGATAACAGTATCTTTTTTTTTATAATTGAGAATGTCATTCTTCGACATAGATACAACGAGAATTTCAACGTAATCCAAAGCTAATGAATTAGTAGCATATTGCGTAATATATCAATAAGAATATTGAGCTCACGCCATTGTTACTACGTTTGTATAATAAATAATGAAGTAATAGCATTGAGAAGCTCGAACGACCGCGAGTACATACTGGTATTAATCGAATATCGATACGAGTCAGAAATGACTCTGGCACAGGACTCTGAAGCACCATAGCCGGAGGATAAAATATCCAAATGTTAACCAATGCTATTTTGTTAAATTATAACGCAGGCTCGTTTAATTTACCTATCTGAAAACTCTGAAAATCACTGCTAGAAAAAGTGCACAACGCGCCTAACTTTGTCTTATGGTTCTTTTTTTTTTATTTTCTGTACTGACTGCTGAGGCCATTTGTACCAGGATCTACTGTTGTAAGATGGATTTCAAACCATGAGAGCTGCGATTTACATAGCGTATGGAAAATTCCACAGAGATGACGACCGAGATTGAAACCTTCGATCTTTCTTATGGAAGTCTACGTACTATACTATCTTGCTCAGCATCTTGGTTCTTATAATTCTCCAACGATAGAAAGGAAATTCATCTTGTAACTTCATTCATATCACTCACAATTGGTATTCGTGTATTTGCAATTTGTCGTTTAATAAGTGCGTTAATGGTTCGTCAGGACATAGCAATTATGTGTTAATAATTTTGTCCTGGATCTTATTTAAATGTATAGTTTAACGTGCCTCGAATCGTTACTCACTCTGAGTTGAAAATCAGCTGCGGTTAACTCCATCACAAGATCTTACAACATGGAGTATTCGATTACGCACCTGGTGAAACTTTGATCGTGGAACAGAAGCAATAATACTGCGACGAATTCTTAATATTTAACGGACGAATCACGTAACTTAGGTTTTTCTATTCTAACTTCCTAGGATGGGCCACGTAGATTTACGTTTTTGTTGGAAATTCGATTATGTTCTTCGTTTTTATGCACATCGTGCTACTTTTTTTTGGTACCATTAGTTGTAGTATTATCTGTCTGTTAAACCTATCAAGCAGTTTTGCTTTTCAGATAGTCTTTGTAATTTCGTAACCGTGAAGCCGATTAGAAAATCTGCAAGGAAATTTATGCGAATAACGTGTACTTCTCAGTGCTTTGGATGAGTTATACAAGACGATTTGTTAGCAATATTGGCGGACCAAAGTAATTTGTCTTACAAACAAAACAAACGCAAACATGAATGGTCCTCTAAACCTAGAAAAATGACAGTCATTACGAATGATGAAATGAACAAATTTATTGGAATTATATTTTTCATGGATCAAAGGGCGAAGAATACCATTACATACATGATTATTTAATTCTCATGAAAAATTCCCGGAAACGAAGAAAGACAGAAAACAAAAACAATTCGTCCATTGGGCGTTGAGAACAAGTCGGTAATTCAATCACTGAGGAATCTAAGCGGGGTGTAAATGTTTATATCGGCTAACGAATCGGTAAATCCCAAGGCAACGCGTCGTCGGTCTTCCTAGCTCCCCTCCAATGGTCAGGTCCAGCGCACCCCACGCCTTAAGGCTACGAGACAACGCACGATACACCCTCCTACGGAACCCTCCAGGAACGAACGCCCTATTGCAGTGATTTTTTGAGTGTCAAATTTACAAGAAATCTGTTATAGAAAAACCAGGAAGCAATGATATATGATGGAGAGGATTAGACACGCTCTATGCGCTGGATCGCCTTTTTTCTCCGCCATAGTGTTGAATTTGTAAACGCATAAGGGTATAAAAGATGATTCCCGAGGAGGTCCTTGCGTCGTTTCTTCTCCACAGAGACACGTAACAAAGTGACAGAGGAGTACCTTCATAAAACTTACGGATCCTGTATTACAAGCCTTTCTTCAAATATCCTATATAAATTTTAAATAAAGAGCTTGTAGTACAGGAACTGTAGGTTTTATAAAGCGGGTCTATAGTTTTTTATATATCGCGTTATTATTATTGACGATCAGAAGTGTACCCAGTGTACCAACTCTGAGTAATCGGCCTTGTGACTTTAAATCCTGAATAAAAAAAAAATTAGATACTTATCGCAATTAACAATAATCCTGTTTGTCGATGAAAAGTATTTTATATTATTAAAATCTTACGTGGCATATAATCATGATCCGTGGTAGAGCCCTGCTCTATTGTATTCTATCGTAGGAAGCTACACTTGTCTGATCCGGAAATCATCGAATCGCATAACACTTGATATTATGACTCCGTCCAGTGGCACGCGAGATTAGATCCGCGCGAAAGTTAAGCAGCAGCACGAACAATCAAATGGGCGCAGAAGCCTATTCTAAGAATTTCATTCCTTAGTTATAAAAAACAGATCGCGAATGTCGATGGATCCAAACAAGAGAGCATGTGGAGTTTTTTTTACAATACCAACGGCGTCTTGTAATCCTACTTTTTCTATCTATCTCAAAAAAAAAAAATTAGATTAGTGCGTATCTCAAATCTTGTGCGCGACATAGAGGAATTTCAGAAATCTGAGAAGATTTGCAAACATCAAAGGAATACCGACCGTATAATGAGATAAAAAGTTCATTTTTTCGGAGAGAGAGAAAAGCTGGAAATTAAAAGCGTTATAAACGGAAACTTCTTCTTTGTTTCGATGTGAAATATATAAACCATATTGAATGAATAATTAGATCACCCGTGTCTTTGATTGGGAAAGGTTTTTCCTTTTCACAATGCCCTAGTATTGTCCGTGGCATCCGCAAATAAGTACTAGGATTACTTTTAGACAAAGCGTGACCTCCGTTGATTGCGTCAGAATTGTATAATTCCTGCAGCAAAGAATATCTAATTTCACAGTATTCCAAACTTTTTTTTCGGGGAAGAGAGAAATATATGAATAATAAATGGATTAATTGAATTGTTGAACTACGACAACAAAATGATGGTGAATCTGAGAAAACAGAGCGTCAGGAATATGGACCATTTTTATTCAAAAAACAAAAAAAACAGATTCTCACAGTTTCACTGTTCATCATTTATATTCCAAATAAATTCTAATTAACGTGTAGCTTTAAACTATAAATGGGAAGTTAAAGTCGACGTAATTGAGAAAAGTTTATTTCGCAATCATAGCGTAGCATTTCGATTCAAAATGATCTACAAATTCCAGGGAAACTATTGCGGATTTTGCGCAAACCGCGTAGCTGAAATGTTAAATGAAAATTGCCGCGCGTTATTGGGGATTAAACCAATTTTCTGCATGAAACGTGCAAATTAGTTTACGAATTAATTCAAACGTTTGTCTGGGACCATTTTGCCAGGCGTAAACGCACGTGATATCTTCCGAATGGCGCTGCTGTACATTGAAATTGTTTTTAATCCTTCCTACGAGATACACGCGAATCCTTCAAAACATCGATGTCGTGCACGCTTATGAAATACGTAAATTTCAATCGCAATCGCAGACAGAAGTCCGCTCAAATAAATACACATATGACATAACGCGCGCGACTGCGATGAACGACGGTCAATAAAAATATTAGGCAGTCGATCTTGCAAATAAATGATGGTAGCGTATAAATTACACGCGAGGTGCATTGTTATCGTGAATTTTGTCGTTGGAAGGCCGTACATTAATGTGTCGAGAATCAGTTGATTGCATACGATTACAAGGACTTACTTTGCGCTCCGGCACCCGACGTCGTAAGTAGAATTTTACGCAGTGTAAACAAAACAAATTGAACGAGTGAATAATACGGACCGGGAACAATCTACGTAGAACACTGTAAGTTGATTGATAACCTCTGCATGGATAAAGCAATGCCATGTCAGGCGCAACGTAAAAATCGCAATTTTCAAGATTATTCATCGAGTCGATGTACACGGCTGAAAAAAATATGCCAATGTCAAACAACTTGTTTTCATGCATCATATGTAAATATATTGGAGGAATTACGCGATACTAGTCCGACGATCCTAGCAATATCGATGTTTATTTTTTCAATTTAATTGGTTAGATGCTTCAAACGACATCCTTTTTTCGCATCGATTTCCAATTTCATGCTCGTAATTGCAAACCGTTCATGGACCATCATGATCGTAGGTTGAGAAATGGCCATTGTTAAAGGAGTCGAAGGAGACATTGTCTTCTCCCCGCTAAACGCATTTTGCGGCTTATCCTTGTGCCGTGCATATGATGTTTGTTTCTGTAAAAGGATCCCGAGGAAGAATCGTTGTTCCATGGTTTTTTGTGGCCAAGGCCTTGCGTTTTTTTTCTTTATGTAAAGCAGGCGCCGTACTCGAATTATTTAGCTCTGTCGGGCGTGACAAAGCGCACGGAAAATGGCAGTTCTACCTTTGCATCCTGGCTTTTCAAGTAGCGGTACCACGTAATGAGTCAGCCACCCAAGAGGCGTTGCGGAAAAAGCCTCCGCGTGTCAAACGATGGGCTCAAATGGTTTTGGATGATCTCGAATGTAGCCCCAACGTTTTTCACGTTCCTCAATGTAATGCTAATTTGACGATTCCTCGAAGACCTTAAGCCCTACAAAGCTATCGATCATGTTGGATGATTAAATAGAAAATTGTGTTGAGGTCTCTGCAGAGAATTTAACTCATTATATGCCAAAGCCAAGTGTAAACCTACAAAATGCACTAATTATTTTATTTCCTGCGGTAAGCTAATTAGAGAAAAAATATGTTTATTGTATTTGTAACTTTTATAAAGGTAAGTACAACATTTAGGTACAATCAAAATTAAAAGTTTCACTGTTTAGGTAGGAATAAGTAAAAAGCAAGCGACATAAAAAAAGGACAATGGTGAATAATGGGTTATTGCGAGGTATCCGTGATAGGATTTATTGTATCTACAAACAGGATTATTGTTAATTGTGACAAGTACCTAATTTTTGTTCTTTTTATTCGGTGCTTAAAGTCAAAAAGCCGATTACTCAGAGTTGGTACATTGGATACACTTTTTGATCGTCAATAATAATAACGCAGTATTTAAAAAACTATGGACCCGTTTCGTAAAATTTACGGTCCTTGTATTACAAGTTCTTTATTTAAAATTTATACAGGATATTTGAAGAAAAAAATTGCTATACAGGAACCGTAAGTTTTATGAAATGGGCCCCGGGTACCCCTCTGACACTTTGTTACGTGACTCTGTAGAGATGAAACAGCGCTAGGACTTCCACAGGAATCATATTTTCAAACGCTATCAGTTTACAAATTTGACATTATAATGAAGGAAAAAGCAATCCAGTACATGCAGTGTGTCCAATCCTATCATCTATCATATATCATTACTTCCTAATTTTTCTACAACAGACTTCTTGTAAATTTGGCTCTCAAAAAAGAAAGAAATTGTTCAAATGCTGACGATTGGCTTTTTTGACTAATAAGATAGCCGATTACTGGTATAATGGATAAAAGCCTGGGATTTTAACACGAATATTGTCTATGTAATACGCATGTATCATAGTTCCGGTTAATTGAAATCTATCTTAAAACGGTCATTCTTAGGCCAAGTAAGAAAAAGATATGACGTACCAGTTTCCACTGAGAGTTCATCGTTGCACATGTCTCAGGACAGGTAATTTATACTTTTCAATTTTGCAAAAAAACTGAAGTCCATCCTGCACTTGGCAAATATATTTGAAAACTTATTCCATTAATTTATGCGATGTCAACTTATTCCATTAATTTCTGTCGCTCAGATTTCAATTCCAACCGAATGAAAAACTGCAGTATACTCCGTATAAATTCTAAAAACACCTAAAGGGGCCATGCTGGGAATCTCTTTTCCGCGTCGCAGTAGCTAACGCGTTAATCACTAAGGCGCTACGATTCTGAGAGGTGCCTTCTATAGGTTTTCTAAATGAAATTCGCACTTTGCAAATCAAACTCACCCTTTTGCAAGTCAAGTACTTTTACATATATATTGTATTTAAAAAAAAAACATCAAATAATGTTGATTATAGAGTACAAAGTAAAAAATTTTATTATAATTCATACAATTGCATAATTACATATAGAGATCAAAGTATGTATCACATCTCTATACAGTAATTCAATAATAATAGTAATTCAAGAAAAACCGTTTATAGACTAGGTTATATGTACATATGTATATATCATATAACCTACCCTATAAATGCTTTTCCACGAATTATTATTATTATTGAATTACTAAATTACCCGTACACAGTTTTCGTACATACCTATATCCCTACATGCAATTAAAATTAATTGATATTTCTTAAGCATTATAATATAATAACGTATATTTTGAATTGCATTGAAACACAAACCCTTAAATATCTCAATATAAGTATAAACGGACTTGGGCCACTTTCAAAATATGTACACATATATATTTGCAATATATAAGTACTTGATTTGCAAAGGGCTGGATTTAATTCGAAAAACCTGATATGCCCCTTTCGGAGGCGAGATCAAATCAGTGAGCTTTACTTGCAGCTGTAGCCGAGTCAATGATCCGGGCGATTCAGAATTGACCCGGCGAGGAGGCGGGTGAAGTTGAAAGAGGGTAGTAGGCCAGAATCTGCCAGGGTTATTGGCGGCCCTGGCTGGTAATGCGAAAGCCTCGACGGGTTTGGACGAGCCTCTGCCTTCCTCGTCAGGAAGGCTAAATACGGTTCATCCATTTGACTATCCAAACGTTGGCGCCTCGGCGGCTTCAACCTCTGAAAATCTCTTTCAAAGGCAGCCAGGAGGATTCGACCGTGCTTCATAACATATCGTGTGTGCTTAACTAAGCTCCGCCGTGCCTTTCTCCGTTTCTCTTACAGTTCCTGCTATTTCAAGCTACCACCTTCGATGCTCGAGAGCTCGGTATGCTTAATTTAATGAAAATTCCGTCTTCCTTTTAAACTCGTACGCGGATTTTTGAAGAGGGAAGATACAGTGTAGTATAGTAGGTTTGTTACTGTTATAATTGAGTTACTATGTGAGCCGTTTATTTTGAAAGTTACGCCTAAGCTCCATTTGTCGATGATTTTTCACTAATCGTGGTAACGTGTAGAACATTAAGTTAGTTGTTGTAAATAAGATTTCGCAATTAAGTATTGTATGTTCAGGGGATACGATAGTTTTAGGCATATCGATTCGAGTATATTGTGTTTACATCACTTTGTTAAAGTATAGACGAAACAGAGCGGTGAAATAGGAGGACGTGATGGACTTATTACGATATCTATCCACGAAGCACCAGGACTTCTTTAACCCTTTTAGTGTCGAAGGACGATATATCGTAATATATCGTAATACATACGAAAAGCACCAGCGACGATATATCGCTGCCTATCCGATAGCGCCTTGCTGTTCCTTACAATACTTATATATTACTTAACAAAACTCGGATTTCTATACATTACTTACTCTTTGGAGATTCTTCTAAGTCAATTTTCTCGTTCTTCTTCGTGACCGAGCGTAAAGTATTATTAGCTCAGGTCTCACTACGAGAAAAATCTAATTGATAATCCATCTACACATATCTCTTCATATAACAAGAACGAAATTGACAGTGACTCAAATTGAAAAGCGATCGATGTCGAAATTCTGTTCGAAAGAAAAGACTTCTTCCTCGCGTCTAAGACTTAATATAAGTATAAAAATACAAGAGGAAAGTGAATCTAAGATTAAACATTTAAGCCTTCGATGAAACTCTGTCACGCTTCTGATAAAAGTGACTACTGTCGACATATTTCGTTATAAATACATTTCTATTAAGCCTTAAGCAAAGCTCTGTCACTGATAAAACGAGATTACTGTCGATATACGATATTTCGTCCTTTGGAGTGAAGGAGCTGCGAATGGCGCTGTCTTTGGAGCCGAACGTCTGGGGACGATCGAGGAGAGGAAGAAGTTTCACGACGCGGTATGTGGATTTCATACTGGATGCGGAGTATACGCCAGACACAGGAGAACTCAGCGAGGTGGATTGCCAGCGTTTTCCCTGCAAGCCAGTAAATCAGACGCAACGTCTAGTAGTTACAACGAAACAACAATTGCTTACTATGTTTGCTGTGGTTGCTATGTTTGCTGTTTACTATGTTTAGGACGCCACGCGAAGGGTTTGATCTATCAATCCAGAGCAGTAATCGGCAAACTCATTAGTCAAAAGAGCCAAATGTTAATATTAGAACAGTCTTCTTTTTCGAGGGCCAGATTTATAAGAAATCTGTTGTAGAAAAATTAGGACTTAATACACGATTGATAGGATTAGACTTTCTTCATGCACCGGATTGCAGTTTTCCTTCACTATAATGCCAAATTTGTAAACTGATAACGTTTGAAAAGTCGATTCCTGTGGAGATCTTTGCATCATTTCTTCTCTACGGAGTCGCGTAACAAAGTCATAATTCTTTAACTGCAAGTTTTTTCTTCAAGTATCCTATATAAATTTTAAACAAAGAACTTGTAATGCAGGAAACGTAAGTTTTATGAAACGGGTTCATAGTTTTTTAAATGTTGCGTTATTATCATTGACGATCGAGAAGTGTACCCAATGCACCAACTCTGAGTGATCGGCTTTTTGATTTTAAGCACCGAATAAAAAAAGAATTAGATACTTATGGCGATTAACAATAATCCTGTTTATCGATAAAAAGTTTTTTTTTATTATTAAAATATTACATGACACACATTCATTGTTTGTAGTAGAGCCACATTCGAGTGGCCAAAGAACTACATGCGTTTTGCTCACTGCTGTATTATGCTATCATGGATATGTCCTGTATTAGAGATTCAACTCTTCTCCAAAATCGGATAGGAAAAACCTACCTTCTCTTAAATTTTTTAAAAATTCCCCTTGGTTGTCTCAGTTTTTGTTCCTGAGCATATGTTAGCAAAATATATATAACAGATATTCATGGATATGACCTTTCAATATGTTCCTTAGATTAGGATTAGGTTAGATTCTAGTAGATTTTTAGATACTTCGAGCCTTTCCAAGGAGTTGCTCAGAAATTCTCACCATTATTTTTAAAATGCTTATTTTATTTTTAGTCACCAGAAATTACTCGTGTGTCCGCAAGCCATTATTCTGAATACAAAAAATGTTAATCCCGATAGAAGTGCGCAGTTTTGATATTTCAGATGACACTGACAAATTGATTCGGTTACTAAGCAGGCTATTCGCGTTTGTTTGGTGCATCTTTATTTTTATGAAATAAATACGAAGTTTCGTATTGTACCTTTTTCGTGTTTTAAACTCTGTAACTTGTGATGCAATAAAGATCCGTTTATTTTGGAGATCATGTTGGATTTTGTACCTTAAATTATTAATAGACAGCCATTATGCGTCGGTAAGGAAGCGAGACGCGTCCGGCCACTTTGCATAGACTCAGCACAAGTTTCTGGCGGAACTCGGTCCCGATAAGAAATTCCGACTCCATGTTTCTATTATGAATTGTAAACGAAAATGATAGGAAGATGTCGAAGGATTTTCGAAATACTACACTCGAAATACCGTAAAACTGATGAACAATCGCAGATCGTAATGGCCTAGAAACTATTTCTAGTAATTCTTAATTTTATTATTATCTTCTCCCCTTCTTCTTCACCATAGTCGAGTGTTGTTTTTTTTTAAAGGTAATAAAATTCCAGTGAAAGAGTTACCTACCTGGAAGTGAACCACGAAAGTATTTAAATAGTTATAAGACATGATTACTCCGAACTATCTTCTCGCTCGATATGATGCGTATAATAAATAGTTAAGATGCTCTTAGCGATCATATAATAATTGTATATTAATAACTACTGTATGCTCGCTGAGATTACGTTAATTATATATTATTCAAATACTTATTGTAGAATGGACGGCGAATTGCCGGAAATTTCTGAAATTAAATAAAGTGTGGTACATAAATTCATGCATGGAAATGTACAACGCTTGGAACGAGATACAATGAATTATTTTGTAGACACTTCGGAAGAGAGGAGAAACGTAAAATAATACGCGGAACAATCAGAGCTGGATTATAATATATTGAAAATGTGTTGAATGATAATACGATACAACAGATGATAATAAATAAATAAATGATAAAAATAAATGATAATAAGAGAAGATAGGAGAAAAAGTGAGGACTCGCGATAACACCAAAGGAGAAGAATGCATAAGCGTGCATTTTCAAACTCACCAAGAGAGGAATGGTACGAATTTGTTCGGTTATATATTCTCAGAAGTTTAACCAGATTACCGGTCGTTGGGTAAAGAATTTCCGTTTGGCAATTGAAGACCTCACATCTTTCAGAGATTTCTCGGAAATTGATTCTTCAACCATTTTGGCCGACGAGATCTCCACAAATCCATGTCGTTTCCAGGGCGCTTGTGCAGCCATGTTTACTCCAATTTCTGCTGTAAAGAATTCGCATCATAAGCGTATATGTTCGCACAAATATTTGGAGCCATTATCACTAGAACGCATGTTTCTGTAAAGATTTCTTCGAATAAAATTTATAAAAATATAGAAAATCCTGAAAATAAACTAAAGCTATTTTATAATCAGAGCATATTTTTCATTCTTTGCTGTGATGCAAATGGATTAAAAGCATGTAATTAGCGAACTATCAACGTTAAAAATGTTGTATACGTAAATGTAATGCCAAGCATATGATCATAATTTCTGATGAATTTTCGCGTGAATTATGATTTCCCATGAAGTATAGAAACTCGAATATTATAATCTTCCGTTTGGAAGTGTTAGGTTGTCCCCGAAGTTTCCTTCCTCTTATAGCAAAATAATAAATATACAACATTTCTTGCTTTATATTATTTTATTGGATTTTGCATAGAGCTAGAGAACAACTGAATATAAAGACTCCAATATTTGACGGAGTATAGGTTTCATGTTTATATAAACATTGCTAAGTAAAGCAGCCGCGTGCAGATAGCGAACGACACTTTTGTGATAACTTAATATATTAGTCCAAGACTCGAATTTTGAATCACTTATATTACAGTTTACTCGTCGCACGTATTTAATCGTACGCAGCAGCGAACGTCGCCCTGAAGCGGCTTTAAAAAATGATTAAAGTATCTTTGAGTAAGCAACGATATTCCGTTCTATATTTATATAATTTATTAAATATTGTATCGATCGTTTAAATTCATGACCTGTTGGCATTTTGCAAAATACTGAATAATCGCATCCTCTCAGAATAATTCACTACTTTATGCTTTTCAATGGCACTGCTCGCGCGTTTCGACTTGTTAGATTAGCGCGCCCGCTAGTCGCTATTTGACCTAAATTAAAAAAACATTGTAAAATATCATTCTTGATTTATATATTCCGTTAGGGTATTTACGATAAATAATGCCTGAGCGAGTAGTCACTAGATATTTTATTACTGCATAGAAAACTTAAGCAAAGGGTGACCAGATAACGAGCTGGTCAAATAACCATAAAACCATGATCGAACATTTACTCAGGTGAAAATGAATTAAAATGCGGAAAAACTCTCAACGTGAGTCAGCCTCGAATTAGTCTCTGTATAGAACCGTGTTTCCAAATATACCATACTAAATCAACTTCTTGACATTTTTTGTGTAATTCAATACTTTTTCTCTTTAACACTACAATTAATCTTGTTTCAAAATGATCTAAAAATATTTTAGATTAACATGACAAAATTTGTTGTATTAAATTAGGTTTTTCTGCATTTTTTATTGCTTCTGTGTTTTATTTTCTACTTGTGTTTATTTTAACCAAACCATTTTTAAATTATGTAAACTCCTTAAATATTTCTAATCGAATTTCAGTAATAAAAAACAAAAACCCAGCATGAAGTGATGGCTTAAGAGTATTTTTAATAAATAAATTCCACAACGGACAATCGTAACTATAGAGCAGGCTCGCGAAATGCTTAAAGGAGACACATTTCCTTTCACCGTGTGTACTTAAGCGCGCTCAATCATGATTCCATTTGAATAACCAGGGTTTGGATCCTAAAGGTGATTCCTCTTCTCCTCTGCTTTCAGCAGCACTCCCTTTTCTCCCCACGCTTCTAACACCGTTTCTCCCTGAAGCGCGATTCCCTCGTCAATCCACTCTTCCTATCCGCATATATCTTAGCCATGGCGGATCGAGAAAGGATTCGAGCCTGCGGCTTCGAGATTATTTTTCCAGACTTCGATTCTTTCTCAGTCGGCGCAAGAAGTTTAGCAGTGATTCGAATCGGAACTGACGAAAATCTCGTATTTTCTTTGGTCGTGTGTCTTCCGTCCTTATGCCGCGCTAAACGAATTTTCAAAATGCTCTCGTTGTTGTACGTCGTTTGAACGCAAATTAGCGATAATCGCACGAGCAAAGATTATCCTCCTTGTTTGCAGCGAATACGAGAAGGATCCGGCACCGCCCGGCCTAACCGCTTTGAACTTGAAGAGCCGATAAAAGACTTGCCGACGAAATAAAAATCGTGAAGCTTATTCGCGCTTCAAAGCTGCATGCGTCGTTTGGCATTAATTTTGTATGGAAATAAGATTCGCGTTTTAACGATGAAATTTGGGCTGCTAATTTGGTTGGCTGAAGCAATTAGGGTTCCTATATGCGAAAACTCTATTCTTTCACTTTTTCGAAAACAAAATATATTGATATGATAACATGAATTAAATGTGAAAGGAAAAACTGTTTTTATATTTTTATGTGCATTAGTATAGAATCGATAGACCGTTTTGTTTTGGAGACATTGGCCAAATATGTTATAAAAATTCACGATATTATTGGTAATGCAAGAAACTGTAATAAACACCGTGAAAAACAACAAAAAAATGGTGTTCGTGATGTTGGTGTGGTTTTGCGGTCTGTGGAATTTAATAATTGTAATGTAAGCTAATTGGAGAAAAATATATTTTTATTGAGTTTGTAACTTTTATAGCGGTCAGTACTTATAACATTTAGGCATAACGCTCAAAACTAAAAATTCTACCGTTTAGATATAAATAAATAAAAAACAAGCGTCCCAAAAGAGGGATAATAGTAAAGTTCTCAGATGTACTGTATTTGTGTACATTTCAACGTAGAGTTACGAAAGAAGGGGAATGGAAGAAATTTACAATGACCTGCACAGCTGGAAAATTCTTACATCGCCTGATATTACCTGGAGCAGTGTTGTATCATAGATATCCGTCCATTATCAATGGTGACCAGTTTTTTTCCGTGCGAGAGCTACAAGTACTGCGTTCGGGGAAATTTCTCGAAAGTGTGATCGTACTTAGATATTCGTATTAACGGTGGAACTATCAAAGTCAAAATGACTGGTTTGAAACTCTTAAAAAAGTTGTTCAGATTTGCAGTTTTTCTATTTTCTGCCATTGCTATAATGACTTGAGTCAATTTATCTTCTTTCTTGTCTTTTTTCCTTCATACTATAGGACATAGAATGATTATACGTATTTCTGGAGAGTCGTTGGTGATTTTAGTATTAACTAGGATTTGTTTGCGATGAGAGTTTTGCCACCAGGGCCAAGGCTTCAGCCGCGCCATAGACCTAGCGTGAAATTAAATTTGGAAAGCGTGTCCGGACACTTTGATCGTTTGATGCCAAAACTTTCAAGAATGAGGGATCGACGTGAGAAACGGACAATGCAAAACTTTGATTGCTGTGACGCAAACGTGTTTTGCGGATTAACGTGAGAGATTTACCACGTCTTAATTGAGGGCTATGAGTAAGAGAGAAAAAAGTAATGAGGCTAATGTACTGAGATAAGTAGTATATTGTTTATCATAAAGTTTATTCTTCAAAAACTTTCAAGAGAGTGTTTCACTAACCATAATAAAGTGGACAACGTTAAGTTAGTTGTCATAAACAACATTTTGCAATTAAGTATATTCAGACGATACGATAATTTTAGACACATGAATTCGAATATATTGTATTGACACCACTTTATAAAAATATAATTATTACGATGTATAACCCCGAAGCACCAGGAATTCTGCAAATTCCTCCCGCATACACTAAATGTAGATGAGCAGCAAATTGTTATGTAATTCATATAGATAGTTTTCCTGAATTGCGTAAATTGTGTTTTTTAAGTGCAGTAAAGAAATATAAAAGAAATGGAGTATCGTTTTTTCCATTTAATGGATTTCAAATTATGTCGAATAGATTTGAGCCATTTCAAAATTTATAACAATTCTAGTTGTTAATTTTGAGAGTGGCTTAACTCCATTTCTGGCAAGAAAACATATTATCCCCGTAATAAACGCTATTACTTTAATACGAATTATAAATTTAACTTTCTTAGACACACTTAAGCGTGTAACACATTGACATATTAAACGTATATTTCCGATTTAAGCGAAACCCAAACTCTTAAACATCTCGATTTGAATATAAACGGACTTAGGTCGCTTTCAAAATAAACGGCTTACATACTCTATTTTGCAACTAGAACTGGAATTTTAGGTTATCTAGATAGCAAGTTTAGAGCGTTAATGAGACCGATTAGAACGATGCTGCGATAAGAATGCGGGATAGGACTTGGGACTTTTGGAAGCATACTTCTCTGAACGTGTATGCGTGCCCTGTGATTGTAAGATTAGATTGTACGGCATATCTGCTCATTGGAAATAAGACAGCTCGTTCGTCGAAGAACGTATTGCTATTTGACGCATGCCGTAATGGTTCTCTAACAATGAAAAGCTACACAGAGAGTCGAAAGGAAGCGATAAACATATGAAAGCTGTGCACTCTGGAGAATATATCAGTGTGAAGACGTTACATTATAAACGTGTTCAAATCATATTAAAATGATCGATTTTCAAAGCAAATTCAGTAAATTTAAAAATAACAATTTTGATTGATTGAATTGCTTTATTACTTCGAAGAACAATAATGTTTATTTCATTTAGTATACGAGTATAGAGTAGAAAAATGCTTAGGACATCCTAGAAGCTTTTTGGTAAATGTTTCGATCGTCATGCGACGTTTTATGTATTGCACGTATTCTACAGGATTTATCTACTTTAATAAAGTATGGCGATCATAGCGAACTCATCCGTACGCTTATACTAATACTCCCTCCGCTCTTCCGCAGTTAAAGTCCTGTCGATAGATCGACATCCGCATGTGAGAAATAATTTTCGTTAAATATTAAGTAATTAATTAAATTAATTTCGTTAAGTTAAATAATTCTTGAGTAAATAAATAGAATTGATATTAAGGAAATTTAAGAATTCAGGTGGTTTATTTACTTTACTTACTTTACTTTATTTAACCCTCTATAACTGAAATTTCATTTAGATTTTGTTACTCAAACCATACTTTAATAATAATCTTGTGTAATCGCATGGCTTTAAAGCGAAAGAAAACTTTAAATAGATATTAAATCTCAAAACTGACCAGTGGTGTACTGTGTTGCACGAATTCACGAACTTCGAAGAAGACTATCGGCAAATTAATAAAAAGAAGGATGCATAGATGAATTAGAATAAAGCAGAGTGAGTTTAGAGTGATAATATGTATGTAAGTGTGCATATATGTGCAGTTGTTTGTCATTAGTTAACAAAACTCAATGAAAGAAGATTGCGACAAATCGTACTGAGACGTTTATCATCGGAATTGTCGAAAAAGATATTAATTTAATAGAAGCCAGCGAATAGACAAAGTTTGAAGAAACAAGTTTTAACTCGTTGATGTGCCGCTACAATTACGAGGAAGACTATCGAAAGACATGTACCTATTTACATGCAATGTAATTCTCTACGCATAACGTTCAATAAGTTTGCGGAGCGAAAATCAAAGACAAATTTATAGTTGTAAAAATGACTTTCAAAGTTAAAGATTTTAAACTAAAAGGTTATGCTAAAAATCGAGGAGTTTAAACTAAAAAAATGTTCATAGTTACAAAACACTCCAAACGTAGCTGACAAAGTGGTATTCAAATGTGTCTTTGTTACATTGTTAGCGAATGCGGCAGCCACTGTGCACATTGCTTTTTGAAACCCAACATTTTATTTAAAATGCCGAAAAAAAATATTAAAATTTTGGTCGAGTTTCTCGTGAAACATGAAATATTAAAATCTAAGTTTTACTTATACTGTTAAAAATAAATGGTGCTCCGCGAACTTATTGAACAATCTAGTATGCTTCATGTAATGAAACGCAAATACGTATTTGCAATGCAATTGTATATACGTACCATGTAATGCAGTGCAATTGTATGAGCGACGTCAAGAGGATACACACACGTAATTATAATGTCGTGACGTTCGTAAAATCTTATCGATGCAGGAGCAACGTGTCCAATGATTACTAGGCGCTAATCGAACCGGTCGAGACTGCCGGTCGCCATTACACTGGTTAAAACCGGAGCTGGCGATTTCTGAATGGCAGCGCGAACCAGATCGAACTGGCGAAAACGCGATTCACCAGACCCAACCGACGCTTTTAAAGTTTTAACATTAAGAAGGGCGAAGCCCGCGCGGTGCATGAATATGTAAACAGATCGAATCGATTATTCTTTTGTGGGGATGAAGTGACGGGGAATCTTCGAACACTGCATCACCATAGACTCAAGAGAGATCTTGAGGATCTACGAGATTGATCTAAGGATTCACAAGGATGCTTAGGTGCTTCCAGCACCTTAGGATTAGCTTGGAGAACGAGGCTGTTCGATCATTGACGATCGTTCTTGAGGGTTTTATTGTGAGGTATTCATCGTGAGTGTTCGATTTGTTAGAATCATAATGTGATTGAATCGCTGAACGAGTAGTCCAAATTGAAAATAAGAATGTCCTAACATCGACGCGTTGAACGAATTCACGAATTCTCCATTCAGGTTATTTAGAATTTTCCTTGCCAAACGAAAAATTAAAAAGGAATTGTTTCTTACCAATTGTAAAATATGTAGATATTATAAAAATAAATAGTATAAAATTGTAAAATATGTATTAGGAGCAAATTGTAACGGCGTGGCGAGATACACTCCGCGTGGCTTGAACAAAAATAAGTCCGAAAGTAACGAAAAATCGGTCAGACAGGGAACGTGCTAAGAATCTGCATCCGGCAGCTGGCAAGAGAGGAAGATAGACCACAACTAGACTGTGTATAATCTTGCCAGAACTTCCCAATATTTCTTTTTATTGCCACTGAGATGATTGAGTTTTGCGATAAAAAGTGGCAATATTAAGTCAACGCCGAATAAAAGAGCATTTCCATAAAGACCTTAATGCTAGCATATACGTTTTCATGGTAATCGTAAAATCCATATCCAAGTCGTAAGCAGTTGTTAACCCTGTGAATATAACACTTTGAAACACACCAGCGTTTGCGACTTTCAGTAGTAAAAAATATAAAGAAAGAGGAGGAATATGTCAAATATAAAGTCAAATATAAAGGGTGTGTGGAGTCGATAATATAAAACGCAACTTGGATTATCTCGATTGATTTCGCGTCAGCTTGTAGAAGCCGAAAGATTTCAAGTAAGTTTGATGCAAATTTTGACCAATTATTCTAAGACAAATTTTGATTAAGTACTATAATTGATTAATACATTTTATGTTTTTTTTTCTAAAATATATTTAATATACCATCTTTATACTAAGTTTAGAATATAATTTATATCGTTTTTGGGTTAAATAAATTATATTTCTATCGGTTCGCTTCGTTTCCTAAATCGTATCGGTACGATTTAAGAGATCATGCTGAAATTTTACCTAAGTCTTAATTCGCTGACATTCGATCTTACTATATTTCCTCTTTGAAATTTTCAAGCATGGGAAAAAGAAAATATAGTTTTTGAACGCAGGAAGAAGACAAAGTATACTATTGTTCAAAATGTTTGTAATATTTTTTACTTTTAATGTTTTCCAAGGGTTTATTATTTCAATTTGATGAAGTAATAAACAAATTTTAATTTTTAGAAAATGATTATATTTATTTGTTTTGATAATATTGTGTTTCAATACAAAAAAAAAATTAATTTTATACTCTCAAAATAAAACTGATTGCTAAATAAGGTAGGTACGACTCTGGAAAGATAGCAGTACGATTTAGGATATAAATGGGTTAATTTTATTTTATATATAGAATGCTTATTTAGTGTTTCTGCAAAAATAAAAATATAATTGCCAACAATGATTTTAGTGAAAATGTGTATTGTTTAATAGGTTTAATATATAATGCACTTTTAACCCTCTGACGCCCAAATTTTTTTATCGTCGTACAAAAATTTTCCTCATATAAATGAAGGTATGCGCTGATAATAAATCCGTATTCAAATGTTGGGTATGCCGTCACTTGGTACACGTGCTAAAGGTAAGCCCGCCTTGAGGCGAACCTGGGCTGTCGTCCAAAAAAAAAGTGAATATAACCAATAAAGAGGGAAATGAAAAACAAATTTTTTTATATTATAGTTTAATTAAAAATTCTCCACTCTTCTCAAATAAACTTGATTAAGGCAGAATAAGATTTTGTACTTACCAGTCATATTTATTTTCGATTTCTATCGCTGAAACTATTTTACATACATTTTTAAAGTTTCTCAATACTGGATTTGTCCGTGTAGAAGCACTTCTCGCAGCAAACTAACATTGACGATGCACGCACACATTTTTCTCGAATGAGATATTTTTTGTGGTACACGTATTGTTTGCAGTACATAGGCGGCGTTGCACATCGATATTTTCTTTATTTTTTTTTTATTCATTTTCGACTGCTAAGATTGTTTGGCCTAGGATCTACTGTTTAAGGTGGCTTCTCAACCACCAGAGCTACAGTGTACATATCACAGAGAAAACCCAGAGGTGATTTTTATTCTGAATTAGAGAGTTAATAGAGAGATTATTCATATTTTGTTCATAAAATAGGGTATTGAAAGAGGGAAGGATTAGACGCCACGATACATAAGAACACGTGTAGCTGTAACTTATTTTATGCAGAGTAACATCCACATAAATACCAGAAAGTATTATATTAGTCAAACAAGAGTTAGACTTCTTTAGTGTTTTTAGCAGATTTTTGGAATTTTTACATTTTTGGTATGTACATAAATATCGTAAGTAGTACAATTCAATTTGCGTATAAAGGAAATTGCTACAAACTGCTTATATAAATCAGACCGTTACGAGTATCAGTATACATTTCAAGTTTGATTGTTGAGACAGAACAAATTAGAAACTTGACTACTGCACTCTCACTAAGTGCATGTATAATATACAAAGCTATTGTACGAGGTAAAAAATTATTTCGGTATAAAGATAAATGTAACTACAGTATGCTATATAGGTAGAAATACTTTAAGCAGCATGCCCATTATGCAAAAATCTGCCGCAAAGTAAGATTCGTACGATTTCGAAACTTAAGTATATTAAGTACCTACAAACGGTTAAAGAATAAACACGCCCACTTCGATACGGTTAAACGAAGTATATCTGCAACTCTCATTCTCCAAGAAAACCTCTGGCGTGAGTCCATTCATTTGTGGGTAGACATGCGTACATATTTGCAATGTCGACGTGCCAACCGTCTAAATCACGATCAAATATCGCGATTACGTGAATAACTCACACTTCACATCGAGAAGCTCGTAATCCGGGTTCCTGCAGCGAACGCCCGTATCAGTTTTCCAAACCGATGTTATTTGAATGAAATTTGTAGTAGCTGGTTCCACGAGAAAGTGCAGATCGAAAGAAATTTGCGGACTGAAGTTTTTCTACATTTCATTGATCGATTCTACATTACACTGATTCTATCGATCTTACGGGAATATAGTTAAACCAACACCGATATTTTATTTTTCTAAATAGTTAAATATATTATTTTTAAGTTGGTACTCTCTAGTTTTGTTCATATTAATATTTTCAATTGCGTGCCACACCAACGTAAGTAATTTGTTATATCTCCAACATACAAAGTTTTAACGGATAATTATTCCAAGTCCATAATTCTGAGACTAAGTTTCACGTTTACTCTTGACAGGTCTTCCTTCTTCCCGCAAGACCGATAGATGATTGTACATATTATATATATACATTGTACATTGTACATATATATATTTTTCATGCATTTCATTTTTTCGTTACTCTTATTAGTTTACGCTTCGTCGTCACTTCTAAGATACGTTACACGCACAATCCGATTTATAACATCCGTTTTTACACTTTAGTATCGCTCCATACGATGTCATTGTGTATTCTTTCTCCTCAACTTGATAAGGAACGCGCTGAGACGTTCGAAACGTCGTTTTTGAATAAATATTTATTTAAAGAGGCTCTTCACCCGAAAAGAACGATCTTTTAATTATATCACAAAAAGCGAGAAACCCACCCCTGTCATTTTCTACATTTCTTTCAATACTTTTCCGATTAAATCGATAGCGTAAGCAATTTTGAACGTATATACATGTACTTTGGTGAACTGAACTGGATAACAGTTTTTCAAGATATACCTTTTAAAAATTCAAAAGCCCAGAGTATTCAGTCCGAATTTTGCTTCGATTTAGAATTTTTTCCAGAAAAATATTCCGAACGCAATAAAGCAAAATGGTCAAAATAAAATCGTCAATACTATTGGACACTGTTGTCGTCTACTATTGCTTTATCTACGATCGCTCCGTTGCGAATTTTCAGACAATAACTCTCACGATCGGCACTTGTGCACGTAATACCCTTTTATCAGATACTGTCGGCAACATTATCGCGGTACGGCGTATCAAATTACACATCCTCGTTAAACTACGGCAAACAAATTTCATATCGCCCCCCAATTTCACAGTGTAATTGGCAAACATCTGAGAAGACGTTTAAATCGTAATCGCATCCATACGTGAGCCGCTCTAGAAGAAATTTGTACAAGTACGGTAGCACTTGAAGGGGAGTAACTTGTATTTTATCTGATAATCGTGCCGCGGTTGTTATGCGCAGCACGTGCTACTTTGCGTTGCCCACGCATACGTCGACGAGCGTCTTTTTTTTTCTTCGACGTAGGATATTCTCGTCTAAGGGGGGAAAGATCTTACGCTTGGTATATGGCCGCATGCCAAGCTACGTCACAGGATTGCTATTGCGTATTATATTTGAGCCTTTTTAACACTGGAACTACCAAGACGATCATTTTGACGGTTTTCAAATTTATCGCCTTAAAAATATCGATACGATTTATGCACCGTTCTAGAATATTGTGACGACTTTTAATGAAATGTAAGAACAGCTATAGATTCCTATTCAATTTTCTGTCAGCCATTTTAACTTCCATAATCGGTGTGACGTATACCTATTTATATCAAGACAGGTCAAAATGGCGGCCTCAGCAATTTGACAGTTTGTTGTGTAACTTATAGACCGTTTATGCGATGGTGGACATCGATGCTTATTTACATTTGTTTATACATCGCTTTCAGACATTTCCTGAAAAAATTTGAAGTACATTTTCCATATAAAGCTATGTTGAATGAATTGTAATGGTCGTAAGGCAATTTCATCGGCTCCAGTCCAACTATTGTAACGGGATCTATTTTTTTCTGATTATTACTCATCAGTGCAGAACTAAGAGATATAACTAGTAGATGCGATCAAGGCGCGATCAGTAGCAGTTGTATTTCTAATGTGATAAAGATCGTAGTTAAAAGTGTAGTCAAACGGTAGTCTAGTAGCTTTACGACTATCGTAGTATCTGACATTAACACGACCATCGTGGTCATGTTGACCGATGTGGGTGAAAATGTTATAGTTTTTGAAAGTGGGCAACGGAATATTTTTTTGGAAACCTGTCGAACCCATCAAGGTAATCTATTACTGATATTCCTTCATAGGTTTGACAGCTGGCGGAAGCTATATAAATGCTTGCAAGGGTAACCCCAAAGTACAGATGAGATTTTAAGTATTTAAATAAACAATTTTCGCATCAAGATTCTTTCGTTTTTGTTTGTTTTTTTTATTAATAATTAATGACACATTCTATTAAGTGTGGTTTTTGGTCAATAAGTTACATAAACTAAGTCAAAAGTTACGACGAAAGTCATGATAAAAAATCCGTCAATTTGACTACTGTAGTCAAACTAGATATATATTTAAAGTCAGTAGTTCTAATGTTAACCGATATTTCTTATAGATTTCTACACTCTGATCATATTTTAATCTTCCAAAATCGTACTATCTAAGGGATTTTTGATACATTTATTAAACAACACACAATGTAACTAATCCTTTAAATGTAACAATCCTTTAAATAAACATTCTATATATAAAATAGAATTAAAGGAGTGATTTGAGTAATTTTAGAAAACACTCGTACGAAAGCGTGCTGCTGTCTTTCCAACATCGTACCTACATTATTCGGTAATCAATTTTGTTTTGAAAGTACATAATTTATTTTTTTTTATTATATTGAAGTACAACAGTGTCAAAACAAATAAACAATAGTTTTTATGTTTATATAAAAAATGTGACAAATAATAAATTGAAATAATAAACACTTGGAAAACATTAAAGGTAAAAAATATTAGCAACATTTTGAACACTAGTGTATTATGTGATCTTTTAACGCTCCTGCGTCCAAGGACCATGTATTTTCTCTATGCTTGAAATATTCAAAAGAAAATATGGTAAGTTTAATCGTTAGTGAATTAAGACTTAGATGAAATTTCGACGTGATTTCTTAAATCGTACCGGTACGATTTAGGAAACCAAGCGAACCGATAGAAATATCATTTATCTAATTAAAAAATTAGATGCATTATATTATAAACCTACCATGCAGATGATATATTAAATATATTTTAAAGAAAATACAAAATGTATTAATCAATTACAGTATTTCATTGAAACTTGTCTAAAAATAATCGATCAACTTGAAATCTTCCGGCTTCCTCAAATTGACGCGAAATCAATCGAGATAACGCAAGTTGTGTTTTACATTACCCGCTCTATACACCCTTGATATTTTTACTACTAGAAGTTGCAAACATTAATTGATTACCATAAAATTGAGCCGGTGCAATTTAGGTGACCAGTGCACGTTAAGCAACTCCCTCTTATATATTAATAGTGCTATGCAAAAGTGCGCTGCAATCAGAGGGTTAAAGGGGAACAGAAGAATGGAAGGGAAGTGACAACTTGCACGATGACCGACTAGTGACCTTTTGATTTACTGCAATCCACGGATCTGACACGATGCAGCGGCCGACTTCGGACAAAGTACGTAAACGGACAGTCACTTTGAAGTCACCGTGGGTTATGGAGGGTTGAGCGGCTCTCCGGTCGTGGATGAGAATCTGTCTGATTAACTCCCGGTAGATTTGTCCGTACAAATTTCAGTGAACGAGGGATGTGGTTACGTTCATTTGGACAATCTCAGCCCTTTGGGAATGATGGAGTGTATATATGCGTTACAATTCAAATGTCACTGGACGAAATGAAGTACATCGTAAGGGAAAGTTACAGCTGATTAAACCATTGTATTATGCCAAACTCCAGTGCGAACCTAAAAATACATTGATTAATTCATTTCCTACGATAAGCTAATTGGAGAAAAAATATTTATATTGAGTTTGTAACTTTTATAGCAGTCAGTACAACATTTAGGTGTAACGATCAAAACTGAAAGGTCCATTGCTTAGGTAGAAATAAATAAAAAACAAGCGTGCCAAAAAAGGGACAATGATAAATAATGGATTAAGTGCATTGTAAATTTATCCATATTATATATGCGTGTTGACAATTTCGTAATTGAATATCGATGTAAAATAAATAAATATAATGCGATAGAATGAAACCAAGGTAAAATATTGTACACAACTGCATTTAAATTATACCATTAATAATATATGCGTTTTATTCATTTCATATTAGACTATTAATGTCAGATAAATAAATCTCAGGTACAATTATGATTCACGGATCGCAAAAAAAGAAATCCACAGATCGCATCGTTGTCTTTTGAAGAAATCGAATTCGTACTTGCAGAATTATCTATCGATCGATTTTACACATATTAAGTGCATTTGTTATGCAGTATATATGGGTATTAATATAACGTGAAAGGGAATAGCTTGGAGCAATTAAAGATAATGTTTTATTTAAAAAAATACGTCATTAGTGATGCTGTTTAAATTAACGTGGGGTGGAAATTAAATTTATTCCGCGCAAGCATTCGAAATACAAATTTCGCAATCGAAAATGTGAAATGCAATTTATAGATGTGATTTAAATAATTGTTGTTTCTTCCCATAGTGTTCTGTTGGCAACGAACAATTATGGTGGAAAATGAATTCGATAGCTGGGTCAGCAAGATTTATCATCGCGTCGTACATTTGTTCTCCTCGTAATGAAAATCGACGATTATTCGTCGGTGGCGCATTTGCGACTATCAAAATTTATACGTATGTGAAGTTTGATAGAACGATGTACGATCATAACATTTTCGTCATCGGAACTTGCACTGATAAATATTAGCACAACATAAAATATGTACGAATAAGTAGAAAAAAGTGTTACGGAAATATCGTCATGACAAAAGATTAATTCTTTCAATATGCATCTGCAACTTTTATACCGCGAAATATTTTATACTTGACGTAATGACGTTGGTTTGAAATTTAAGTAAAGTGGAAATACGTGTGGTCCTAAGCGTACGTCTTAGAAATTTCTATGCGCTACGCAATGTGTTAAGCGGTCGCTGTATATACTCCAGGAGAAAAAGAGATCTATTTATCAGCATTCAGACTTTTTTTTGTAGAATAAGATCGCATATTAGGTGTACAAGCGGTATAATAAGCATATAGGATGAAAATTCGAATAGATACAAACCTCCAATTTAGATTTGTCTATAATGATCATCTATTCAATTAAATTTGTGGTTCATAACTACATCTAACCTTTCTTTTTCCAAAAGTACGTAAAACCGTTTTTCGTAGCGTTTCTAGTAACACATTTATCGAAGGATAAGTTACCCCAAAGAGGTTTAAGCGGCGACACGCAGAATGTAAATAAAAGTTTGAATTCCACCGTCTGGCGTTTATTTCCGAAATACCTGAATTCGAAATTAAATATAGTCGGAATGCATCGTATAATACTTGCTTGTGTGTGTGTTGACGTTGAGAGAAAAGTAAGCGTGTCTATCCCTCTCTCTCTCTCGTATCCACGAGCAGCCCTTAACCCGACGAGGGCCGTGGTGTATCGTTGGTTGGGTGAGCGTCGCTGGATAGCAATGCTGGCTGACCCGTCCCGTGAGCAACTGCTGCTCCCAGATATAGTGGCGCTTCCAAAGGCAGGTCACCTGGCCGCACGAGGTTTTCGGACGGCGACTAGTTGGGTAGTGTCACGTGATCCGGAGTCAAGGATCGAAAATTGAACACTCGCGATACAAGAAACAACGTGTATATTTACAAATTGAAGGACAAGAGTTGTTTATGTACGAGTCGCTTAGTGCGACGGAACTTGACGATTGAAATGATTAGTGGCTACCTCCAGTTTGAAGGATTGACTGTCGAATTGTATTGCAGTGTCGTTTGATAGAAGTCTTTGATATGATTCCTAGCTACCTCTAGTCTGAGGGGATCGCCTAACGACGTGTACTCGCGTGTTGTTCAGCTGATCCCTTTCGTTGGAAGAACGTTGGCTATTTAACTGGTATTGAAATGCCTTGCATTCAAGGCATTAGAAACTACGCATATTGATAATAAGGATTTTTTCAAAGGGTTTCGATTAGACAAATACGAAGGAGTGCAGAATTCCCGCCAATTTGCAATTTGCACGCGGACCTGCGAGAAAGACTTGATGATATATCAGCAATTTTATATTATCATGCAATAAAAAACATACATTTTCCTAGTTTGATACACGTATAACTGAATATCAAACTACAAAGAAATTTAATACTAGTCCATCCTCTCTAAGAAAATACCGGAAAATCATGCATTTTTATCGCTTCTCCGCGTATCTCCCCCCTTAAGTAATTTCTTAAATAGCGTAAATTTAAATGACAAAAAAAGTGTCCACGCTATCATTATCTCATATACTTTTCAAAGAAAATACTATCACGGTCAAAGAGAAAGCGATACACGCTCACATGGCTGCAAGCACTTTCCATTATTTCATAAAGAAATAGCAAAAGCAGAATTCTTCACCGAAAACAGAATCCCATCCGCATCACTGTCTGCGTCTCGCCGTGAAGATTTATTTGCCAAATCAATTACACGGTTGCTATGGTTACGTCAATGTGCACAGCTGCTTTTTTTCCAGTATAGCCGATGTAGACAACTTATCTGCACGGCGACAGCTGCGCTTTAAAAGGTGGTCGGCACTGTTAGTCGCATAGCTGTGGAGATAATCGTAATCGCCGATCCTCTTTCGCGTTCTTTCTTGCGGAACAAGATACAGCAGGAGGCGCTGAAGTGGAAAGAGGCACGTCTGTACTTGCGCGGGAAAGATCCGAGATTCAAATCTCGCTTATCGCCTTTGGCGATGTTATCAATATTCTCGGCCCTTTTAATTACTTGGGCGACGCAATCGTGGGCGAAAACAATTTTCCACACGCGAATGTCGATTTGGTCGACGCAACTTTAATTACAGGAGATCAGATGATGAAACTACTAGGAAAAGAGTATACAGATAGCTCGCTTTGACCGTTCATTATCAGATGTCATTAGAAACTATCGAGCAAGTGAGGTTAGGAGTACGAGATATTGATAAATATTTTACATGTGATATCTATATCGTATCAACAGTAATCCGAGAACCACATTAATACGTTGAGTGCTGTGAACGCATATGTGTAAAGGAAAATCGTTATCGATGTAGCGTGATAAAAGTATTGATGCTGAGTGGACAAAATTATTGTCGAATAAGCTATGCTCTATCGATATTTAATGATTACGATTCTAATGTTTAATATATTCGTAAAGTAAGAAATTGACCGAAATGGTTGTGTTTTTTTAATTTATTCATTTCTTATTTTTAAAAGGAAAATGTAAAAATTACTAAACTGTTCGAATGCGATGTTAAGTCCTTTACTAAAAGTGGCCTTGAAAGTTCCTTTTGTTTCAATAGTTGAGGTAGGGCGAAAAATCAGTTAATGAACTAAGCTTGGTAATGTAAATAATACAAACTTGCAATACTTCTATTTTGACCAAGTCTTTAGCGATTTGTATTAGAAAATACGCAAAAATCGCGAGAGTAGCGCACGGGTTTGATTAACTGGTCGCCATGACACTTCTCAATGGCGGATTATGCGCGGTAGTTCGTAATTAAGCGGCTGAAGAGTGACACTATATAAATTAATAATATTCGACATTAATAATATGACACTGTATAAATTAATTAATATATTTTTTGTAAAAGTATCGAGTATTGCTGCAGTGTCGATTACTGGTGCTTTTACTTTAAGGCGGTTGATCATAGGCCAAATAATTTTGGCGGTCGGTGCAGAAAATCAAACGAAAATTAAAAAATTCAAGCATATCAACGCCTCTGCGTTGCCGCCAGTACAATCCTCCCTTCCTTTCCGACTGGCTAAGCACCTGCTCGCACGTAATTCGCGGCATTGCAGCGTAACGAATCGCGCCTGGTGAGGAGATAACGAGCCTCGGAAGTAAAGATTTCCTGATTGCGCTTTTGAATTGATCTTATTCTATTACGGCCTATAATCCGCCCGACGGTAAGTGCATCCTGCTTTGGCGTACGTGAGGATATTTTTTATGTGGATACTTTTAGTTATCACGATATTGCCAAGCGTGTGCGCGATATATTAAGGTGTATTATATGCAAATTAAAAAAAAGCGTAGACCAGTTAGTTCCTTTGAGTGGTATGACAAGATGAAGTAATATCTTTGAAAATGAGGTGTCATAAATTTGGGGAATATTCCTTGAAATATGATCTCAATGCTCTTGCTGCTACTTCATCGACGTGTTGGATTCGTTCGATTCGCGTCGCAACGAGTCTGATGTTAAGAGTTTACTTCTCATTGGCCGGTGAAAGAGGAGAAAAGATCGTACGTATGCAAAAGAAGTGTTTGTCTAAACAAAGCCATTAGAATATTTAGATACCATTGCCAAATAATGGAAAACTTTCAAAAATATGTCACCAAGAATTTTGAGCAATTTTTGTACGCATTTATTGACATATCCGTTGCAATGTTTCTGTACTGTTATAGTGTTGAAGAGAGGATTTGCTGCTGAGATGTTCAATCGCTGAACGATGCTCTCGGTAACTTGTTTATCGCGGCTTTCCCTTATTCTCTGATCGTGTTATACCTAATAAAATCGCGTTATAGGAATATCACGTTAAAAGGGACTTTAGTGTCAGCTCAGTTTTCTGTTTACGTCGAGATGTTTTACGTCCATTCACGGATTTTCCCCTGGCATGTATTTTGAGTCTATCGGTGTAACGAATTAAAGGGCAAAACTCGTGGAAATTAATTCGACTTCAGATCACTAACCAGGAAAGCAAGAGGGCATATTTCTATATAAGTTCCTATACAAGAGCAAAAGAGAACAGTTTATTATCCCACTTCTGAAGTTCGTAAGAACAAAAGTGAACGGCTTGTTATACCACTTCTGAAATTTGCGAGAACAAAAACGAAAAGCTCGCTATCCTACTTCTGAAGTTTGTGAGAACAAAAATGAACAGTTTCTTATGCCACTTCTGAAATTTACGACAACAAACATTTTTTTATTTAGTCCTAAGGAATTACATGTAATCTCAGTGAAGGTAGGACAAGCACTGTGCGCTGCTGTCCTTTTTTACATTACGCCTCACCCTGCGTCTTCCTAACGACACGTGGAGCCCGAAACCCAATCGACATCAAAATATACCGCTCGTTATCGCTGCGTCAGAGACGTAGCGTAAACTCTTACACCTACAACATCGCTATTATCAGACGAAAATCATCGTGCTTGCCACAGAGCCTCGCGATTTTTCTGGCGCGCCGCTTCTTGAACCGTAATTTATCCGTTCCATTCAGTTCGCTTCTCTTTCCATTTCAGCTTTCTTCGCGCCTGCCACTTTTTGAGAAAGTAACGCTCTTCCTCTTTCCAACGGGATACCATATCCCCGGGGCACCAATTTGGCCAGCACTTTTAAGGTCGTTTTAGGTAAATGTAAAAAAGCGAGGGATTACTTTCCTGTCATCGTTATTTATCGATATCATAACTTGGCGGGAAAAAAACCGGATTTAGGAAAATGGAATAACGACGATGCTTAACACGCAAAATAACATTCCGGAATGGTATTAATCTTGATAAAAATGTTAGGTCTTTTTTTTTAATGTAATGTAGATTATTGATCTACGTGAATATTATTGATGTATTAATACACAATCTGCAAAATAACTTGTTCGTGCCTGCATTGAGAGTAAAATATTTGTTGTTCTTACGAGAAAATGTGTTTTCTAGTCATTTGATCACCTCGCACCGATCAAAAATCTTTATCTGAAATTAAAACTGTTAATTATATGAGCACATGTAATTTATATTTTAAGCTGCAGTTTAACATGTAGCTTTTCAAATTTCTAGATTAGGATAAATCTTTTATCCAAGAATATTAAAGATTCTTCGAATATGCGGAAAGAAAATCATTTTATACATGCGTTATTAAATTTTCCCTGCAAATTGAATAAACAAACTTATTAAGATCGCGCTATCTTTCTCACAAGAAATAAAGGTCTAAAGAAGGAATCCATTTTTATCTGTTTTATTTTAGTTAATATGACATCATACTCCTAATCTTTATTTCTCTTCATTATTCGTCAAGATCGCACTACCTTTCTCACAAGAAATAAAGGTCTAAAGAAGGAATCCATTTTTATTTGTTTAATTTTAGTTAATATGACATCATACTCCTAATCTTTATTTCCCTTCATTATTCAGCACATATCACTAAACTAACCTCCTCTTTTACATTTTCTTGCATACTTTCTTTCTATAATTTAGCTTTTTTAATAAACCTGAAAAGTACTCGCACAATTGCAGAAACGTTGTGAGAACTTAAACCGTCCTTCGTCTCTCCCGCAGACCTGGAAAAATATCAGTGCCGATCAAGACCACTGCAACGACTATTATTTAATTTTAGTTAATTTCCGATTATTCAAAGCAAAAAAAAGTATTAATCGCGAGTATTCGAATACCTGGAAAATCTGCGTGCAGAGTTTTCAAAGGCCCCTGACGAAGCGCCACAATGAATCATCGATTCATTATCGCCGATTGAACGCAGGATTCCAGTTTCTTTCCGTCTGAAATCTCGGCACAGCGGTCGGGCGGGCCGCTCGTCGAAGTGGCAATATCGATAACGGTACGATTATCGGACGCATAGATATGCGTGTATATAGCAGGAACGCGTCGCATATTGGCTAGGGCAATAAACGCACAATTGCGTGCATCGCGGCATGTTGAACGTGTAAGCGCATACGCATTGCAGAGCAGAAAGCCCGTCCCCGTGTGAATTTTAATGGAAACTAGACATGATACTGCTGGTCTCCTTGCTCGGTAGATCGAATGAAAGTAAATGCCGTGGTCTTGACGGGCAGTGAAAAAAATGTTTTCTTTCTCCTATGTTGTTTAATGGTAAGTAGGAAATATACGGCGATAACAAGTCGTGAAAACAATATTTTCGTGAGAAAGAAAGCTCTCTGTGCCTGCAGATGTATTATATGGCTACTTAGCTTCATCCATTGTGAGGCAGAGTGAAATGCAGATGGATACAAGTTTTGCCCGATGTGATTCAAAAACGATGAGTGTACTGGATAAGTCCGGACGATATTGTGCGACCATGTGTGGTAGTATGGTTAGGCATGACACTCCTAGTCTTCTTGCTCCATTGATTGAATGATAGTAAATGCGCTGGTCTTGACGAGCAGTGAAAAAAAATGTTTTCTTTTCCAAAAGATTGTTGCTTATTTTGCTTAATCCTTTGCACTCGAGGGCTCCGGAGCGGAGCCATTTAGAATTTGCCTTCCAACTCGACGGCTCCGATATGGAGACGATGCTTATAATTTTCAGTTCATAATACAAGGACAAAGACAAGTCGTAAATACTATTGTGTATAGGATATTCCGCTTCTGGTGGCGAAAGACGGTCGCGGCTCTTTTGATTTTCTTTTAACGCGCATATCGTTTACTTATACGCGAATACGATCTTTTCACTGCAATTGCCTTGAGTTGCTGGTAATGTGAATGAGGAAAAACATCGAGTGTAAAGAGTAATAAGTGGAAGTATGCGACGATAACAAGTCGTGAAAACGACATCTTAATAGAAAAAACACTTTAGCGAGGGATAACGGTGACTTGGATGATACGTTAGATTTTAGCAGTTGCAATAATGACACGATTATCGGCGATTGTAGTTTTTTTTCCTTTTATTCATCTTTGACATTGACTGCTAAGTTCATTTGGCCTAGAACCTACTGTTTAAGGTGGATTTTGAACCACCAGAGCTACGGTATACATATCGCATAAATAAATCAGAAGTGATGGGCGGGATTCGAGTCCGGGTCTTCCGCATGGAAGTGCGAGCATCTATCCACTACATCAGGAGTCGGCAAAACGCTGCTCTTTGATCACTCGAATATTACCAAGTGTTATGCCATTCGAAGAGTTGCTGATCAGGCAGACGTAGCTTCCTACGATAGAATACAACAGGACAGGTGTCCGAAAACGCGACTTTTTGGCCACTTGAATGTTGCACTGCCACGGATAATGACTATGTGCCACGTAAGATTTTAATAATATAAAATACTTTTCATCGACAAACAGGATTATTGTTAATTGCGATAAGTATCCAATTTTTTTTTTATTCAGGGTTTAAAGTTAAAAGGCCGATTACTCAGAGTTGGTACATTGGGTAGACTTCTTGATCGTCAATAATAGTAATGCAATGTTTAAAAAACTATAGGCTCGCTTTATAAAACTTACAGTTCCTGTATTACAAGCTCTTTATTTAAAATGTATATAGGATATTTGAAGAAAAGCTTCTAATACAGGATCCGTAAGTTTTATGAAGAGTGCCCCCGGTACTGCTCTGTCACTTTGTAACGTGTCTCTGTGGAGAAGAAACGGCGCAAGGACCTCCACAGGAATCATCTTTCAAACCCTTATGAGTTTACAAATTCAACATTATAGCAAAGGAAAAACGCAATCCAGTATACGAAGCGTATCTAATCCTATCTATCATATATTATTACTTCCTAGTTGTTTTTTACAACAGATTCCTTGTAAATTTGGCTCTCAAAGAGCAAAACAATATTGTTCTACTGCTGACATTTGGCGCTTTTCACCAATGAGTTTGCCCATCGCTGCACCACACAACCGTGGCTCTCGATCGCGGTTCCCCAGGCGAGATGGTTCGACCTGGTTACGTAACCACGTCGCTGCGATTATTTAAAAACTAGCAGCCAATCCTCGCATTGCCCCCGTGCGTTAATTTATACGCATTCCACGATATGAGCAGACGTGCATGAGTAATCGCGCCGGTCCATTCGCGTACCCGTCGCCTTCTTGCCAATATGTTTCCCAGCGTATTAATCGGTGGAAGGGAGGGGAGGAGATAGCATCCACGAGCAAGCAACGCGTTTCTCTGTACACGATGGAGTCTCGACGGTTTACCTAGCGGCGTTCCAATTCCTATCCCAACTTTAACCGATGTAAATCAACGCACTTTGCAGCTACCGTGGATACTCCATTGTGGCCTGACGAAATATCGTTCCGACGCTGATCGTTATCAGTAGTGAAATTAGGATCGTTTATAATAATGGGAACGACCAATATCTTGTAGCAATATCTGCTGGTTTGTGATATATATTAGGGGTATCGGAAAAGAATTGTTGTTTTTTTTCGTTGATCGGTTTCGGGGATTAATCGCATCTTGAGCACTGCACTTTGAAGATGTGTATTGTGTTGTTTTGGTGACTTTATTTGTGAGGAATGTATCGTGATTTGTGGAATTGGGATTTTGTGCCCCGATTTGTAATGAAGCAATTTTTAGGAAGTGAAGGATCTATTCGGAATTTGATGCTTTATCATTTTTTGAAAGAAGAGACAGAAATAAGTGTCACTAGAAATGGTTTTGCTGTACTTGGTGATTATTTGCATGTTCGCGAGTATGAAAGATGGTTTAAGAAGTTTTGAAAGGGAAGAGTCGATTTGAAAGATAACTCTTGAAGTGGAAGACCTAGAAAAGTGGATGATGCCATACTGACTGCTGAAATCGAAACGATTCAATTTCGTCGATTGAAAAAATTGTAGACGATCTCGAATACTCATGGTCAAGCGTTCCTGGAAATCTTGAAAGAATTGGGAAGATATGAAGAGAGACAAGGTGGATACCGCACAACGATAAAAAAAATGACATTCTTTTGCGGTATTCTTAATAGAATAGCAAAAATTTGACGACGCGATACATTTTGCAGATCGTGCTATGATTGTTGAATTTAAAAAGTTTATGTATATACATCTGATTATTAAAGCATTGTACGCTTCGTCTACCCTGCTGAAAATTATACATTGACAGCTGATTAAACGTGAACGCCTGTTGACCTACAAATATATTTTCAAAGAGAAAGCATTCCACAGAATTTCGAACAGAGCCGAATTTTACGCACGCGAAGAGTGTTTATCCGTGAGAACGAGCGGAATGCGAAGCATTGGAAGAAATTTGGGATATTATAAATTAATTTCGTATCGAAATTAAATGCGGAAGTTGCAGCGTATTTTGCTTTTGACGTATTTGATGCTTGGTGTTTTATTTATAAAGCTCATTGATCAGAAACTTCAATCTATTACGAGATAATGTGCTCTAAATTTCAACAAAATGCGATAAAAAGTGAGCAGCTTCCGCCATTGTAAATTTTCCAAGATGAAAATAAAGACCGCGATAAGGTCAAATTCATGATTACACTTTATCTCCACAAATAATTCGTCAAACTACAATTTAACTATGCGTGTCCCTCAGCAAAGCAGTGTTAGGAAGTAGACTTATTCTTATTCATCGCATATTTAAATAATTACTATACCATAACCAAAACTACGAAAGAAACGATTGAAGCGTATCTTGACATAAACATATTTTTCACAACTTTTGATATCGCGTTGGCTCGAGGAGCAATACAAATCGAACGACTAACATGACCTACGTTAAACACGGAATAACCAGCGTGGGAAAGGAGTTTCATTGGCGCTAATAATACAAAACTACACGTATTGTCATATACTTTGATAGATTAACCAGCTGCTTTATCATCATAAACGTTTAATTCCGCAAAATCAAGTTGTTAATTGCTATTGATGATGCTAAACTACAGTCGTTAACAGCTTAGTTAATCAAATTTTCTTTAACCCCAGGTTACAGGCGTACTAATTATACCATAGTCCCAATTAAGGAGCATTCTAGCGCCGCTAGCTATTATCTCGACATACACACATACAGTACAAGCGTCTACGAAGGAAAAATGTAAATAGCGGGAGAAAGTAAATAGATCCAGTTAATCATCCATCCGCTGCAAAGATATGGCGAAGGAATTCTCCAAAAATGCAGGGTCGTATATTGTGGGGGGGGGGGGGGGCTTTTCTAAGAAATTATAGACCGTTAATTTCGATCGTTAGTCAGTAAGTACGATGTTGACATTGCCTCTTTACAATTTTTTGCGAGGTACACGACGATGAAAAAACATGCGGACACGTTTGTTGCGCGCATACGATACACGATACATACTACGAGCTTTCATACGCACGTGACGAGCCGTGGTACGGCCGCGTACGAGGAAGATCGTGGATACGGTTGTGTGAGTAATCTCGAAACGCAGTGTATAATGGACTCGTACCACGCACGACTGGGTTCGTATACGGGCATACTGGGTGTGGGTTATCAACTCCTCGGCATGGGAATGATTGAAGTTTCCAAGAAATATGATTCAGATTGACGAAAGCGGTAAACAAGTTTTTTTTCGCAAGGAGTATTGCACGAAGTGTCATAAGATGCGGTCGTTAGGAATGCCTCCGCACATTTTGGACTCCTGGATAATTCGCGTGCGCAGAAATCCGTGGTCCAGAGTTTCTGCACACCGCGTCGATGGCATGTTCTGTTCGTTTTCGCCGCACGGTTAGCGTGAATGATTGTGAAAGTGGGAATTCCCGGTTATCAAATCTGTGGAGTAGTTGGTTTACCTTTTTTTTTTCTTAAGCATGGAAAAAAGTTTCCTCGTGCGTTGAGTTTGAAGAGGTATTTTACACGGAACCACGTATGGGATTCTCCTTTAATGCATTGACGTTTATAATAACTCGAAATATAATGAGGCATGAAGAATTTTTTTTTTGGGATAATATAAACACACGTTGAAAATATATTTTGATGAAGTATTTGTTTGTATACCATTCTATTTTTATGATATCTATTGTATGATATTTAAGTAGATGTACCTTTCTAAAAGGATTAGGCTGGTTTTATGGAACTATGATATATCTATATGTTTATGAGAAATTTCACGGTACCCACGTGTGCATAGTATTGCAAGCAAGAAATAGCTAAAATCAAGTTTAACGAGATTAAAGTTTCAGACAGAAATTACGATGCATAAAACATATTCATAAACTGGCAGGAAATAATGAGGATTTCCTTTTCACTTTAATGAATACGGGCAGTAATTAATCATATTTACATCGTAAATAAATGAATTTAACGGTCCAATGCAAAAGATATTCCTTAATCACCAATGATTTATAATCATAATTATACAACTTTGCTTCCGCCGGTTTTTTTAGAAATTCGAAAGCCATGAATAAAAAAAAACGGCGGAAGCAATATGGCATACCTAATACATACGTAAACTAATTATATAAATATAATATACGTATTCTTGAAGTAGCAATAGTTTACACTGAGGTATTAATGAATTAATAATATGAGCGCAACTGATAAAACTGTACTCAAACTCCAGAAATTAAATAACCCTATAAATAACTTTATTAAAATCTATTAAAAAATAAATGACAGTGAGTGGAAAGGAAGTTTCACGGTTATGCAGAATTAGTAACCAAACAACGTCAGATTACACGGTTCAACTGCGGTTGGTTGTTCAACACTTTCGCTTATTACTCTCATAACATGAATGAGTCGAACTTCGAGCAATCTATTTATACGAATATCAGGAGGTAAAAGAAAGCAACCTTGACAAGCGAAAAAGATACTTTGATGAGCTAAAGAACACTACTTATCCCCTCATTCGATCTAATAATTATCACATTTCTTTTATTTCTTAGGCCTCAGAATTTTTTTCTTTCTATTATCTACTGAGAAAATACACTTGAACAATGAGATTGAGATTAGACAATCTTAATTAGAAAATGTACTTGAAGAAACAGCGAAGAGTAATTTATCGTATAGTTATGCTTCTAAATTCGAAATATAAACTTAGAACTAATGTTCGATAATAATTTGCGTCTTGTTTCAAATCTATTTAATTAAAAACATCGTCCACTAGATATATCATGTGTTTTGATGTTTAAAAAATATTAAAGGTGCCGGAAAAGAATTCGTTTTTTTATCGTCGTGCGTTATCCGTCTGCTCTCTCTCCGCACCTCGATTTTTTTAAGATTCTCTCCAACACTCGATCATGAGTATCCGAGATTGCTCGCTATTACTTCAATCGATAAAGTTGGATCGCTTTCGATTTTTGCAGTCACTATGGCATCGTTCATTTTTCTAGGTTTCCCACTTCCAGGGCCATTTTTCACATCAAAATTACTCGATAAAAATTTCTTGAACCATCTTTGACACTTACGACATCCAAATAATCGTCGAGTACAGCACAAATGTTTTTAGCGGCAGTTGTCGCAGTCCCTTTTTTCAAAAAACGATAAAGCATCAAATATCGAATAAATTCCTTCCTCGGTCAAAATTGATCCATTTCAAATCGGGGCACAAAATTCTAATTTTACAAATCATAATACACTCCTCACAAACAAAATCACCGAAATAACGCACAGCACGTCTTCAAAGGGCAATAGCGAAAACGTAACTAATCTCCAAAACCGATCAACGAAAAAGACGACATTCTTTTCCATTACCCACAATAAATACAGTACAAATATCCATTATCGAACCTATCTACCACGATCACTTTCCTTCCCTAGAACGTGCTCCAGACTTTTCGTCTATCATCGCAAAACATTGCTTAACACCTCAATTACCCAAAGGTCCCAAAGACATAATGGTCTAACGATAAATCGAACAACGATAATCGCCACGTGCGATTACTCCTGGTCGTGGGGCGAGAAAAGATATCATTATCGTAAGGAACAATACTAGTATGATACAATATCATATTACAGAAGGAAACAATCAATATTATAGAAAGTATTGCAAACGAAGTCCTGCTCTCGTGGTCTTGCCAAGAGCACGACTTCATTTGCCATACAATTCAGAAGGATCAAGAGAAATAGGAGTGCCGTGTCGTATTATAAAGAGGACAACGGAAAGTATCATCGTAAGGAAAGAAAGAGGCGAAGACGCTCGGAAGAGAAATATTCGTTCCGCTGGATCGTCGATAGCAGCGTGTACGCAAAAGCACGCCGTTGGCACTCGCGCCAGCGACGACAATTCATGGTGCAATATCGTACGCGCGAAACGCACACGCGTGCCACCGCTCGTCTCATGCATACGCGCCGCGAATCCACGTATACCGACGATCTCGCGCAACGATCGTGACGACACGGCTGTTTCGTAATCTACGTCACACGCGAAAACGTGTGAGTGGCGCGTCCAGCCGTCTCTCTCTCTCTCTCTCTCTCTCTCTTGCACGGCCTCCCTTTCTCTGGCCAGCTCGCTCGCACCTACTGTGGGACGAGTTCGAATGATACGCGCGAGATTGGCGCAAGGCCAGTCTGCGATTGCATAACCCGCGTTACTACGAATCGTACGGTCGACCCACGAGCTCTCGGTGCCTGGACCCAGAATCCCTCAGGACGTCGGTTCTTAACCCTCTTAGGGCTCCGGAATTTTTCCTCGCACCGTCTGGAAATATGTTGAGGAGAGTTGCTAAGATTGTGCTACCTAAGGGTTTTTTTTTTATATATCTATTAAACGGTACACGTCTTGATTAAAATCGTTATTTGCAATTATGCTTTCGTCCGTGCAGAAAGGCTTTGAATAAACATTGTAAGTATAAAATGAAATGAGAAGAGTGATTTGAGGGATTTTAGAAAACGTTGTGAAAGTATGATTTAGGAGGCCTATATCGTAAATCGTACTGGTGTCTTTTCAAAATCGTGCCAACTTGATTTCGTAATAAACTTTATTTTGAAAGTATATAATTTATTTTTTTTTCGTTATGTTGGGACATAACAGTATCAAAAGATATAAGCGTGATGATTTTTATAATAAATATGAAATATAACAAATTGAAATAATGAAGTCTTAGAAAAGATTTAAAGTAAAAAATATTACAAAGATCTTGAAGAATAGTATATTTTCTCTTCTTTCAACGTCCCTGCGTCCGAAGACCATAATTTATTTATCCCAAGTTTGAAAAATTCGAAAAGAGATTACAGTAAGTTTACACGTTAGTAAATTAAGATTTAGATAAAATTTCAACGTGATTTCTTAAATCGTACTGGTACGACTTAAGAGTTTCAATTCCGATACGCTTTAGGAAACTAAACGAACTGACAAAAATATTATTTACCTAACCCGAAAATTATATATATTATATTATAAACGTACTATAAAGATGGTATATTAAACATAACAATAATTACAGTATTTAATCAAAATTCATCTTAAAATAATTGGTAAAAATTTACACCAAACTTGAAATCTTTCGGTTTCTACAAGTTGACGCGAAATCAATCGAGATAACGCAAGTTGTATTTTATATAACCGACTCCATAAACCCTTTATATTTTTACTGCTAGAAATCGCAAGCGTTAATTGGTTGCCAAAAAAATAAGCCGGTGCGATTTAGATGACCAATACGCATTAGGCAACTCTTCTCTACCTTGGAAAATGTGAACGACGAATCAGCGTGTAGGAATTGCCTTTGCGTGCTTGGATCCAGTGCTGGGTTTTCGATATTACAGTGCTGCAACGCATTCACTCCTTTTCTCCCTTACAATCGTGAGATATTATAAATGTATGATTCATGGGTATTATACTGAGAATTATAAATAATGCTTTTCGGATAAATGAAGATACAAGGTCTCGGAGTGCTACAGCGTGCTTTTGAATTGACACTGGATTTATCGGGAGCAAGAATATTAAGAATTGAGCGAAACTATAAAATATACGTATTTGTTTTTGACTATATTATTTTCAAACAAAAAAATGTATTTTGTGTTAATAAGGCGGTATTACATGTATGGACATTGTATTAGGTAAGAAAGGATGAAATCAAGTTGAAATATTTGTAGTAAAATCGCGGACTCCTTATTTCAACCTTTGGAGATTAAGAGGATTGAATTGGAGTTGATAAACTCTAATAAAACAAAATTTAAAATTATACTAATATGTGTGACAAAAAAGAAATAGCATGTGTACATGAAAATATTTTCATTCTTCGTACTAAGTAACAACATAAAGTTGAGGAATAGAGATATTGTTATAATTCAGATTATATGAAAGGAATTCTCGATCTCGTAAAATTTAACAACCATTATGTATTCTGGATATAATAATTACGCACCAGATAAAAACGATTGTACTAGATTTCTATACTTTATGTATTTATATGAATGTACTGTTTTATCTCTTGTATATGAATAGTAAATTATATAGATCCATAAGTGTAGAATAGAAGTAACTTTCTTCAGTAGTATTTGTCATCAGTCTCTATCCTCGTATATTCAAATACACTGAGCATATCTATAAAAAATGGGACAAAGAGTGAAGCTAAGTGCATGCATGTTATCATTTAAATAGCGATGAAAAATGATACAAATTCTAGAAAATGCGCTTTCTTAAATTTTGTCTATTTTTAAAAAAGAAATTACAGGTCAGTCACATTGATTTACCCAAAGTTTTATGACTGAATGCCACTGGACCAATTTTTCATTACTGAATCTCACAATACGTAATGCAATACATTATGTATTTTCACCAAGAATCACTAATTGTTCTTATTCATTTATGCATTTTTGAAGTACATATAATTTTACTTTAAATATTATACATTAAGATAGCGGAAAATAAGCACTTTGACACGCGTTAAGCGCTCATTAAACCTACCCGAAGTTCTTTACTTTATCGTATAACCTAATCTTTCCTCCTGGCTAGTTGATACAAGGTGGAATTTCTTCAAAGAAGGCAAGTAGACCGTATATATTCCCTACATTAAAAACTCCTATCATATTAACGAGATGAGAAGAAAAATAAATTGAGGAAATATTTAATTGAAGATCGAAAATGCTCGGCTATTGAAATGAAAATGTTTTCCGATCTGTTCTTTTGCCTTCTACGTGATTCGTTTTATCAAGTGTCGATCGGTGCATCCGCGCATGACATTGATATATTTTGTCTACGCAGCATCGAGTTTTATAGGCAAAAGGACGCTATTGTACCGTAAAGTGCGCACTATGCCTCCGAGGACTCGAGCTGCTCGACCGTAAAAATACGATAAGGGTTTTGGGGTTACCGCGATTTTTATGTTACGACTGTTCTCGTGACTCAGCTGACAGATAGATCAAGATTCTTCTAATTCATTATTCCGTATCGTTATCTCAGTATTGCACTTCTAAAGAGTAGATTGTATATAAGTACACTTTAGGTTGAAAGTCTTGGACGAATTGCGACAAAAAATTCTGTACATTCTAATAGATGTACTATTTGCTATTACAGTAACATATTAAATAATAAAACTAATAAATAAAACGATAGTTTGATGTCAAATAAATGTAAGATTGTATGACCCGTGCCGATCAATTTATAAAACAAATCTTTGAATTAATTAAGTAACGAAGTTGGAATTAAAATAGAAAATATAATAAAATAAATATTTAATTGTCTCGAGTATATCAAACTTATGAATTTTTAAGGAATTTTTAAAAAATTCTTCATTCTCCTCTAAATGCTAGTGAAGATTGCATGGAGAATATGAAAAATAAAAATCGCAAAATTAATTAATTAATTATAATTGTATATGTATGCGAAATAAGTTATTTACAAGTAAAAGGTTTTTAATTTAAGAAGTTACATTTTGGTGAGCGAAACAGTAGCAAATTATACGTATATAATTTTATCAATACTTTTACAATACATTTTCTCGATTTTACAACAGTTACAAATTGTTATAACAGTATTTTATACAATATACACATATATCTAGTATTCACACAGAACTATGCATATTTATATAAAATTCTCGCATTGCTCAACAGACTAATTATGTTTATTTAGTGAACTCTTTCAAATTCTATATCCTGATGAATTATACAATAACACCAGTAATGATTGAAATGCAACAATGTTAAGCACAAATAGTATTGGGCACATTCCTGTAAAATATGTTGGGTCATATATTATACTACTGATAACAGGCCATATTTTTTAAATGCTTCTTCTCGATACCCTCGTTTTATTGTGACAGCAGAACCAGAGACACGATTATGAAGGTAACCTCGTTTTTACAGAGCGTGTACTGATACGAAAATGGGTACAATATTACGAGCAGATGATCGACTAAATTTTGTTATCAGTAATCGTGTGCTCTTATCGAAAACAAACTAAAGACCCGCCAGCGCTGCCTCTGTCTGGTTCTACTTTTTTTTTTTCTTTTTGATGGCAATTTACTCCGCTCTATTATATTGTTCGTGCAGCAAATCGATACTTTCGATTCAATCGATTCGACTAAGCACAGTCCCATTATCGACAAAAAAAAAAAGAGTGAACTACACTCATTACAAACGAATATACGATTTTTATATACTTATCTCCATTTTTGTTAACAAAAATAGACGAATAGATTCTTGAATATATCAAAGCACATAATTAGACGTTCGTTTTAGTTTAGAAGCGAGATTTATCGATGCATCAGGATTGACCTAACGTTTCAATTTGAAAGAAGACTAAAATTTTGGCAGATACCTAATAAATCTGATGCTACGTTATAAATCACACGCAGATGGATTTTTTTTTTATTACAAAGACGTATCGATAAACCACGAAAAAGGAATTTAACGAGAGCCGGACCGTTCATCGACGAAAACCGATACAGGCCGGTGCTTTGAAGGAATTATTAAAACGTCCTACAAATCCCGAGTTAAAGCTGTCCAGAATAGTTGGCCTGTAATTGGCCATTTTTCTTTCTTCCGTATCGACAAATCGTTTCCACATCGCGGAATGGATTTCGAAGTTCCATTTTTCCCATCATTGATGCAATTAAGAATCGGCCCATTTCCTCGGGACTTGCATGGTTTAGATCAACGTTCGCGGAATATAACGTGAAATTGGTAGCCAGAAGATCGATTAGCGGAGACACGTGTACTCCACGAACGGCTACAACATTTATTGCTTAAACGAGTTACACGTGCGATTACCGAGGAGGCCCTAGGAAGCGTGTTAATGTTACTCTTCGAGCAAGCGTCGAGATTTTCTACATCGTCTAATTCCCCGATTACACCTTCATAAACCAATTCATGAAGGTTTTTCAAATTAAATTCACCCTTTTGCGAATAAAGTACTTTGATATATATATATGATGTTTAAAAAAACATGAAATAATGTTAATCTACATAGTAAGAAATGCAAAATTTGGTATAATTCATGCGATTGTATAGTTACAATATGGAGATGAAGGTATGTATGAAAACTGTGTGCGGATAATTCGGTAATTCCATAATAATAATAATTCAAGGAGAATCATTTATGAAATAGGTTACATAGTATGTATATATGTATATAGTATATATAAGCTAGTGTATAACGATTCTCCTGCAGCAGTAGTTGGTAACTTAACATCCATATTCATATAATACTTATAACAATTTGTATACGTAGCAGTTACGACAGAGTTATTAATTACGTCTACTTAATTTTGGCGATTTAAATGATCGGTTAACATACTTCTTGCACTGTACTTGATTTTGGAAAAGACTTCTTCGATAGGATTCAGTATTGGAGAACAAAGAAACAATGTTAATGTTTCGTTTGACCAATGAAAACAGAAACATGTTTTTATGTAATTGTATGTATTACAACAAATTTTTTATTCCTTACTATGTAATTAATATTATTTGGTGTTTTTTTTTTAAATATAATACATATGTAAAAGTACTTGATTTGCGAAAGGGGAAATTTAATTTGAAAAACCAATATACTTAAAAAATCTATATACTTTGCATTATATGCATTACACTTAGTATATATATTATATGTATTATATATCTCAAGAAGAGGTACATACGACAAAATTTGTCGAAATACGCGAATTGTACAAAGTACAATGTTCTCATAATGGAGAACAAAGTGTGGTTCTTCAGACGCTTTGGCGCGCTTATGATTATCCTTCAAGGGACACGCTACATAGTTAAGTTGCAATTTAAATATTCCTTGTTTTGTATAACTGTAGTAACCAGCTTTTGTACCACTATGAAAACTTTTAATTCTCGCATTAGTGTAAATCTTAAAGTCTCGTAACGCTTCAGAGTTGCATTAAAGATCTATGGTGCAACATCATTTATTAAATTTAATTGAACTTGTTTCTCTCTCATTAATCAAAGCTGAAGTGCGGATTATGTGCACGCCTACGTCCTTAGATAACATTAAACTAGAGTGAAGTGATATTTTGAACGCGTCATTGTCGCACAAAATTGTCATTGTCCGCTGATAAATAAACGATAATTAGTATTTACAGCAAAATTCAAGTTTTAACTTGCTCTAGCAGAATTGCCATATTCGTCGATACAATTGTGATTTTTTTTATGTACAAGAATAAGCAGCCAACATTACATCTCCATAATTATTCACTTATGATCACATATATGATACGTGCGAAGCAGAACGGAGTAACGAGGATGCATAAAATTCGAATAAAGCATCGCGACCTTTTACGGTCCAAGTTCTATCTGTTTCGTGGTAGCCAAATTACGTTGCGGTTTATATCCAAGTTACACTTCGAAATACATGGTGGATGATTGTAAGGATTTCTTAAAGACGGATTCTCGAAAACCAGAAATGGGAAAAGCAACCGAGCGGTTATTCGCTACACGCGCAGCATCATTGGACAGTATTGATAGCAAAGACACAGTGTTGAATTATACTCAACATAGAATGGTAATAAATTAAAGCTGCAATTGTTAACCAACGTGGGCCTCGAAAATTATTATATGTGTAGTACCTAACTATTTAGTCAGAAGTATTTATATCTTTTTCCTCAGATTTTCAGGTCGAACATGACAACTATAATAACAATAGTCGTTCCAGGTGAACGTCTTTGTTTAAATCATAAATATAACAATCCAAAGAAATCATAGAGCAAGAAAGTTAAGAGTTCAATACCCATAAATACCACACACAAGTCATATAACATAGTCGCATTTCATTCGTCACTTCGCATAATAAGGGTATTTCTGATTGGTTAATTATCGATATCGCTAATCATTATGTACAAATATATTTGACTATTTGTAACCGTATAATATACTTGCTTGTATGCAAAAGAGTTTTAGTAATTGATTTATCGATTACACATTAATTAATTATATTATCTTTTATTTATCAAAATTGTATATTGAAAATCGCTGGATCGAAGTATTGACTATACATTTCTCGATGGAAAATTTTAAACTAACCAGAAGCAACTGTAATAACAATAGTCATTCGGCCTGAATATCTTTGTTTGAACCATAATTACAACGTACAGATCATATAACATCCCACTTTATTGGTCACTTTGTCTGATAAGGTTATGTCTGATTGGTTGATTCTCGATACCGCTAACCTATATATACAAACGTATTTTATTATTTCTAACCATATAATATACCTTTTGTTACGCAGCAAAGTTTTAGCAATTAGTTTTTACGCGCTACGAGAGGAAAAAGGGTAAAAATCAGTGGATCGAGGTATTAACTGTGCGTTTCTCGACGGAGAATTTAAAGCTAACTGGAAGGTAGATGCAAAAAGACGAGCGTATTGTTCCTAGCAACGGTCTCCACCGAATGAACTCCATCGAGATGACCCGTTTTCTCTTATTTAAAGCGGACGTACGAGAATGGGGAGAATATCGGCACTGTCGCTCCTCAATTCTTTTTTTGAACGGCGGGTAAGGATAAGGGAAAGGTACCGATAACAGATGGGGTTGATAAGGCGGAGCTGGGGGTGGTTTTAACAGTGCTGTTGCTTCTCGTTGAAAGAACCATTTTCCAGGACATCGTGGACGCCATAGCGAGGGAGTACGATACTCGCATGTAACGTGGAAAAATGTGCGAGCCATTGTGCGGCAAAATGTCTGGGGAAGATTTAAAAAGCATATGTTTGCGCGTTTACATTGGGCATAAAGCTTTTTCTCCCGAAGCACTGAAATAAAGTAGGCAATAAATATGAAAGACGTAAATGCGTTTCGTGTAAAGAAAGTCGAAGTTGGACGATGGATAAATGTATAATGTGGATGGTGTATAATGGATAAAATAATGAAGCGATAAAAGTGTACAACATAAGGATGTTAACATGGATCGTATTGTAATAAAAAATTTGATAGACGAGAAATATACGAATGAGTTATGAAATATGCCACGTATAGCCGTTGTTAACCCATTATTTACCATTATTCCTTTTTTGGGACGCTCGTTTTTTATTTATTTCTACCTAAGCAGTGGAATTTATCATTTTCATTAATTACATAAATGTACTGCCTGCTGTAAAAGTTACAAACTCGATGAAAACATTTCTTCTCTTATGGGCTTACTGTAGAAAATAAATTAATTAGTGCATTTTTTAAGTTTGCACTTGGCCTTGACATATAATGGGTTAATACCGTATCTCTAGTTTATGTAGAGTCTGTCATTAAATTTTGATGAGAAAAAAGTGACAAGTTGGTTTTTGAAATGTAATTTCTAACCATTGGACCATGGAAAATATTTTTTGACGAGATATTAAACGGTAAAATAAACACGAAAAATTTGACTACAAACTTCATAAAAGCACTCTTGACAAATATTTCTTTACAATACCAAATTGCCTTACATGAGTTTGCGAGGTCCAATTTACTATTATTCAAAATTACTTTGGCCTTTGCTTACGAAATTATACGCTGATGCATTTGACATTATAATTCACCCTGTAGTGTAGTTTCTCAGCTTCAGGTACGATTAGACGTAGGAAAGATACGCACTCAAAAAATTGGCGAAATTAATTTTTCTGCGTCGTCATAGCCTTTGCCTCATCTTCGAAATCTTGTCGGAGGCATCTCTCCTCTATACTTGCAAAATTAAAGTGGACAAAATTAGAGCGACTAACAAATTTGTAGTTTAATTTCTCAACTGAAAACGCAATTAGATACAAACAGCTTGTCCTGCGCGTCTAAAATTGCCAACAAACTTTCATCCTGACCGGCAGGCTCTCCTTCGTGGTTTGCCCTCGTTAGAGATAAATTTCAAATTTGACGACTTAACACTTTCTGGATGAAGCACAGGTACTCGAAAGCACTATCGACTAACTATCATTATCATTAATTTTCAGTATTCGATTCGATTTCACTTGCACTTACTTTTTCGTACGTACTTTCGCACGTAATTTTTCCTTCGTTTCTGTTAGAAAGCAAGTGACAACTATTACATGTAAACTATCTCATGTAATTATTATCGTATATACAACAAATAAACAAATTTGCAACTATCACATGTAAAATTATCGTATATACAACAAATAAACAAATTTACACACTTTGTTCTATACTTCACTTTTTCCAATGCCTCATTCTTTTAATGCAAATATATTTTACACAATGAAATTTGTCATAAAACATATGTTTTCAGCATATTTAATAAATACGTCCGCGTATACAATTTACAATACACGTCTTAAGGTACACCTCCGATCGTGACTTTGGTTCATTTCCTATCTCATCACAGCACCTTTGATTTCTCTCACATCCCAACCTCCAACGCAAGTCTGCCTCGTAATTTTCACGGTTCGTCCGAATTTCGTTCCAGGACTCTCACTCGTCAGTATACGACAAAGGGTTAATTCCAGCATGGTATGTCTGAATAATCACAGCGACGCCGCATCGAAGCTTCAAAGATCGTTGGTGGGGTGTGGATCTGATGAGGGGTGGGAGTTTGGTCGCGTGCGGACGCGACGAGTCGTGACGAGACGCGATGAGAACGCAGCCTGGCCGACGCCGGAATTTCATTGACGCACTTATCGCGAAGATTTTCCTCCGTCGTCGACGGCGTCGTCTTTGCGAACACGTTACCCGCCATCGTCGTCCACCAGCTATTTATAAATATACCCTTCGAGAAACGAGCGCGTGCCGAAAACTTTGGACGTACCGCCCAGAGGATCGATGTGAAAATTATGAAAACTACAAATCTGCCGTTATCGATTTTACTCGATACTGAAATTCGCGCAGTTTTTTTTTTTTTTTGATACTCATATTGCTCTTTATTTTTTTCTTACAGTGATTTAAATATCGACACGATCATACGTTTTTAATATCGACAATTTTTCGTTGCTTTCGGAACTATTTGTGATTCTCATTCGAGCCATGCTATCAAAATTCACTTCTAGCGTATGTCTTATGATTTTTGTTCTTGGTAAGAAAGGATTCCTTTTGGATTTTTCGTTTTCCAAGGAAAATTCTAAATAGCTCAAATGGAAAATTTGACGGTAGTTTCGTTTGGTTTAAAATGTACTTGGCTTGAAATGAGTTTTGAACCAGCTGTTTACAGTGTATAAGTATATGTATGTATATTATATGGAAAACTACTTGGAGATAATAAGAGATTCGAATCTGGATCTCGTCCAATAAGAAACGTCTACCTTCGTTTATGGGTTAAATATGAACAGAAAACATTTTCACTTCTATCATAAACCGTCTTTACACACTTTTGTCCACATTCGTACATAATAAATCACAGTAATCCTAGACTTCTTCTCGCTTCTCATTCTTAAACATTTATACGTGATTTTATCAAATAAGCCTCAAATTACGCATGTCCCTCCCTATGTAGTAAGCCGAAGGGAAACTCAGTGGTATCGTATTACAACATAAATGGTTACGATCTCATTACCATCTCGCTTCGTACAAAAAGTCATATTGACATGACTCCTAGTCTTCTTGCTCCGTAAATTGAATGAAAGTAGATGACGTCGAGACCACGCCGTCTACTTTCATTCAAATGTCATTTTATTTCAGATCCGCGTAAAATGAATTTTCATAAATAAAACTGCAGGATGCCAATTCGTGCATGTTTTTCGATCAAACGTGCACGTTCCACGATGCGTTGATCACGATCTCATTACCATCCTGCTTCCTACAAAAAGTCATTTTCTTTGACATCTAGACAAAACGAATTTTCATAAATAAAATTGCACGATGCTAATCCGGACATTTTCTCGATCAAACGTACACCTTCCACGATTTGTTTATATTGCATCTGTACATAACTGACGTAAGCTTCGTAGAAGCGGTGGTCGGTTGAAAGATGAGGATAGTCGTGCTTCAAGCAAAGTATCTTAATCGAAACCGGAGTGAGTTATCAAGCGTGTCTCCAAAGCATCCGCGATTACTGGGTGAGTCATTAAATTCTTCTCGCACGTTGTCCGTGCCCGGCGGAGATTCGATGTGTCATACGAATTTGACTTGTCCGGTAAAGAGAGCAGTGCGCGCGGATGCGTGCCAAGGCCGCGCGACTATTTTTCCCCTTTTTTCTTACAAGTGTTCTAATCTCGCATCTCCGTGCCGGCCATGACCGTAGCGGATATCTCGCCCATTCAAGATTGTTTCGAAGCAATTCTTGAACGATGTTGGAGCATTGGCCTGCAGATGATTTTTGACTTTCGCGACTCAACTTTTTTCCGTGATTGCTTCGTACCGCCTTTCCTCGTATGCCAGGGGAGAGTTGCTTAATGCGTACTGCTCACATAAATGGTATCGGCTTATTTTTTTGCTAATCGATTAACGTTTGTGACTTCTAGTAGTAAAAATATAGAGGATGCGCGAAGTTGGTAATATGAAACACAATTTGCATTATCTGCATTGATTTCGCATTAACTTGTAGAAGAGGGAAGATTTCCAGTTTGGTGTAAATTTTAAGGAATTATTTTAAGACAAATTTCAATGAAATACTATAATTGATTAATATATTTTGTGGTTTACTTTATATTTAATACACCATCTTTATAGTAAGTTTGGAATATAATTTATATCGCTTTTGGGTTAGATAAATAATATTTCTATCGGTTCGCATAGTTTCTTAAATCGTACCAGTACGATTTAAGAAATCAGGCTGAAATTTTATGCGACTCTAAATTGCTGACATTTAAACTTACTGCATTTTCTTTTTGAATTTTTCAAGCATGAGCTTCTCAATCAAAAGAATATATTGTGGTATGTTGAAAGTACATCCTAGAAAATTACAATACAATATGTATAACACTTAAGTCCGTAGTTGGAACACAAGTGCAGCCAAACATTTTTAATTTTATAAATAAAAAATAGGCGAAAACCTAATGCTTGGTTTTGAGCATGAAAGAACAAGAGATTTAGAAGACGTAACTAATGTAGAAAAAAAATGAACTTGTTCATACTTATTAACATTAGTCGAACCGGTCAAAATGACTGGTCAGACATTTCTTCAAAAAATCGTAGCGCTTTCTGACGATCCTTTTTCTAAGATTGTCCATGATTTTCAGACAACGATTAGATCTCAGCAGGCATAGATTAGATTATATATTGAATAAATCATATTCAAATATTCTTTCGCCCTCTTTTCTTTTTTAAGGCGTATATAGTGTTCTATCGTGAAAGTTGCCGGTAGTACTGCTAAAAATCGTAGAAAGGAATATGTATCATCGTCAAAAAAACAGGTTAGTATATAGTGACGATTCACGATAATCAAACTATGTTCAAGAACTATATACAGTGATAAAAGAAAACCTAAAAATCTGGGAGATCCATTTGCTCTAGCCCACTATCATTGAAAATTAAAGGAAGAGAACACGTTATATTTTATTTTAGCAAAATCCTACTCATAAGTCGGCTAACCTATATTAATTTCATTATAATTCACTTATAATGTGACATAGTACTCCTATTCTTCTTGTTCCGGTGAATTATTACAAATGAAATCGTGGTCTTGACGAGCAATGTTGTTCACCAGCTGTGCGGATTACTAGTAAAAGCAATTTGTGGTCATACGTTCTGACTCACCTGCCAACCCTCTTCAGGTATACATTATGCACTAAATAATACAAAAGGTGCAAAGAAAGATGAATAATTGGCATGTGATAATCATAAAAGTTGGGCGATAGGGATGAAATACAAAGAGAAAAGAACTTATATGAATTAGATCAAGATGTTAAGTTGCAGCGCTCGAGGTAAACCTAACAAAATACGATAAACTAGCATATGATCGAAATTGAGATAACGGAAGAAATATATTGACTACTAAGAATCGAGAGTACATGCATACGCAAGGTTCAAAGAAAAATTCTTTGTAAGGACATACCTTGGCATACTGCTTTGCAAGATATCATAACATGTAAACCGTTAAATTCAGAGTTTAGTTAGTCATAGTTCCAGGCAATACTCAATAAGTTGTTTGTTATTGTTTCTGTTAAAAGTTGTAGACGATTATCTATCATTTTGATCGTAACTTATAATTCACCTATAATTTAAATTGTGATAGTATCCATTACTATCTATCGGATCTTTGGTCCAATTTTCATTTCCCTTAACATTCTTTCAGCCAATTCGTATCCATTTGATTCATCCTCTCGCTATATTTCTGAGTTTTTTTTTGCTCTGCTACCCTCTGCTACGAATTGCACCCTTCCCTCTGAACTTATCTTTCATGAGGATCCTCCGGGCGGGTTGTCATCGGTTTATTAAGAGTGAGCATCGCCAGCATTTTGCGATACTGTTCCCAGTGTTTTCTTGTATCGTCAGCACTCAACCCCAATATATGTTGTTATTCCTTCACATATACAAACGTCACGCTTTCTTTATCTTTTTTATAAGCTCACGCTTTATTTTTCCGTCTTTCCCTGACTCTTCTGCCTTCATCCTTATTTATTTTCTCACTGAATTGCGAATATTAAGTTCATTTAACATCAGAAGTAATTCCCATTTTAATCGTTATTCTTTTAGCTTATAACAACCGCCAGCAAAACCGTTGTTTGAATAATCAAAATAACAGTAAATCCAGCGATTTCTTGAATTATTATTCGTGGCAAAGTCTCGAAGATACGTGTGATATCTGTCTGAAAAAAAGTTGGCTCTAATAATACCTAGCGTAAAAAACATCGCTAAGCGGATTGTAGCATATAATCTAAAATATGAAATAATCCAAGTACGTCGCGTTGTCCTACGTGCACTGCGCACCATATTTCACAATTATTCGCCTCACATATCAAATTATAATGTACTGGAATACGTCTCTTTCCCAGAGCGACGAGTGTACCATGAAACAATGCAATTTCTCCGTTCCTTCAACTCCCGTTGCGCTCGAAGTAAGGCGACACGAATGACGATTGTGCGACAATGAGAATTCCAGTTGTATTACTTTGTGAAAAAGAAAAGAAAAAAAAAGAGAAAGAAAAATGATACGGGAAAGAGTGCGAGACGAAGGAATTCTTCTTCTCCTTTTTTGACGATTCTAACATGAAGTTTTCTCTATGATGTGACGCATTTGTCGCGTATTATCCAGGGGGACCAATACGCGGTTTATTCCACTTTTTGGGGGAGCTTTTTGTGCCACAAAATCGATCTTCCGCGATCGTTTTTCCTTTCGCAACGATATCATCTATCAGCCCCCCCTCTCCACCCCCCCTTTTTTACTCCTTAATGTTCGCCAAGCAATGCCGATTTGGCTGGACGTTGACCCGTTTATCATTCCCTCGCCTGAGTGTAGCTGTGACTGCGATAATATTTCTGCACCCGTGTATTATTTGCACGATCGATAATCTCGAATTCTTCCGGAAAGCGTCTAATCAACCTTTTTCTACCGCGGCTGTCATGACTTTCTGTGTTAATGACTTGGCATTGCCGGTTCTGTTCGTCCCTTTGATGCTCAAATTTTTGAAAACCACTGATAATAAATTCGTATTTAAATATTGGCTATCGGAATACCCTCACTTGGTACAACTGCTAAAAGTTTGCGTGCCTTGAGGCGGTCCTGGGCTGTTATGCTGAAGGAATAGTTAATGTTATATACGATTAAGCATATTTATTAAGCGATTAGGCGATCAAGCATAATTAAGCATGAGCCATGAGCCGTGAGTGCCGAAAATATTTCCCAGAATGCTTTCAAATAAATTGACCTATATTTTAGTTACAAAAGGACCAAGTGCGTTTGTTGATCTGATGTATTCATTTGCTGCGGTGAATTATAATACGGAGTTTATTACCTTAATGTACATTTGTTACATTGGTATATACATTAATTGCTATATTAATCGATTTCCATGCTGTAGTACCACTGCTATATAATATATATTTAATGTTAATCTATTATAGTAAATTATGCTTTTTCAAGTCTTCTATACTTATACGTTGTCATTTTTCTCGTACTCACGATTTTTAATTAGTCCTCTGAGTGTATGGATGTAAATCCAATTTGTATATGTCAACACTCAATGATATGTTTCTATACGATGTTCAATCATTTAGTGAGTAGCGCGATGGAAAGCAACATTATTAACTAGTTCTTTTCCATGAAAAGCTTTTATGCATAGACTGAAGCACAATAACGTACTTGTGTATTGTTTGAAAAAAATCTCATTCACGTACTGTCAATATGTATTTTTGCAAAATGTAAATATATTCATACAAGAGCCAATATTATTTCTATGGAAATCCCGTATTTTATCCCTTATTTATTCGATTTGTTCGTTGACAATTGAGCTCTTTCTTTTGAAAGTGGCCAGGTACATTTATTAATTGTATTTTTTTCTAACTACACCAACGTATACAACTTTAAATTAGCTGTCATAAACAACATTACGCGGTGAAGTATATTCAGAGGATACGATAATTTTAGACGAATCAATTTTCGCGGTTATTTCAATAATTAAAAGCAAACTTCCAAAGTGGTCTAAGCCCAATACATTATTGATAATATCCGAAAATGCAGATTTTTTAATCAGATTGCTTGAATTGCATAAATTGTATTTTGAAGTGTCGTAAAGAAATATAAAATAAACTGAGCAAAGTTTTTTTAATTCTCAAAATTTTCATTATGTCGAATAGACTTCGGTTACTTCAAATTCTATAACAAAGCTAGTTATTATTATTATTATTTATTTAATTTAGTTATGTATTAGCTATTATTCTATAACAAACACATATTATGCACTTAATAATTGCTATTATTTTAATAATTGATCTCTCTTAGATGCACTCAAGCGATGTACCCCTCGGTATCCCATACGTACATTTTTCATTTGATCGAAACGCAAACTCTTGAATATCTCGATTTAAATATAAACGGACTTAGGTTACTTTCAAAGTAAACGGCTCATTTGCACTTCTCGAAATTCAAAGAACAGCGCTTAGATTAACGTTACGCAGCGAGGAAACTTATTGGCATAGAGTTACTCCTTCCTGAGTTACGTAACGAGAGTTACTCTGGCGTCTACGTAGTATCCCAGTTCTCCGTGGGAACTTTCGATCCCGCAGGATCAATCTTTTCGTCTCCTTCCACGATAATGACATCAGGCCACGTCTGCCTACCAATCCTCGCACCTGCTTTCCGTTTTCCTCCCCGCTTTCCGCTGGACTTCAACACGCGTTCGCCCATTTTGCTTTGGAAGGCACGGTCCATTCCTACGGCCAGGCATCTAACGGATCATCAACCGGAGTACACGACAGTACGTAATTATCTTGTAATTCCGGTAATGACCTGACTCACCGCAAAGACGCGAGCTTCGGTAGTAATTCGACTGTCACTATCTTGCGACTAACCGTTACGGAAGCCGTGCTAATGTGGCTGTTGCAAACTGACCATGCACGATTTGTCTTTGTTTACAAAGCTGATTTTTTCGAGGTACAGGCCGTTAGAGTGGAGGAGCGATGAAATACATTTAATCCTTAATTATCGAGCGTATTTTTCTAAAACAATGACCTGTAGATCGAGAGAATTTTAAGAAGCGTGTTACTAAAGCGAGAAAAAGTGCATAATTAATTTTGAGTAATGGTAGGTGGTATATGAACAGAGATATGTCCATATAATAAAGTACAGAAGTGGAAATTACGGAAAAATGCTGGAAGGCTGAAATGATCGAATAGATGTACGTAGGTAAAGATATCACATTGGTCGCCTATATGGCGGCATTCGATTTTCTTGGAATATTCATAATGTCTCGAATATGGCGGCATTTGTTCGCTAAGGGTTAAATTGGATGTCGCTAAAGAATTCTACTCTTAAGAAAGCCGCTAGCATGAGACACGAGTAGATTTCTAACCGCGGTAAGATTTTATACGCGAACTTCCTGCAGGATACTTCGCTTTTTCTAAGAGCAATCCATTAGAAACTTTGCACTTTGCAAGGAGTAACGAAGGCAAGGTGGAATAGTGCACTCGACTTTGATTTCACCTACAATCGGCTGTTATTAAGACGAGTGCCGCCACGCCACGGGTGTATTTTCAGTAACTCCCCTCCGCTGCCTTCGTGCATTACAGACTTGACTCTCAGTTTGCAAATAAAAAGATACATTGCAATACAATCGTGACTCCCTTTAGAATACCCGATCATCTTTCTTGAACGTTCAATCAAAGAGAATTCTTGATTGCGATGGAAAAATGCTCCGTAATAGGACGACGATTATTCAAGGTTGCGATCTTTGCATTATTTCTCACGCCGATACCTTGGTTACCCTCTACAATCCACGATGACCTCGAAGCAACGTTTCGTTTACGCATACCGGTTTCGTTCAGCCATCATTTTTTCCCCAGATTTACAAGATATTGTAAATCAAAAGTTCACCGATCGATTATTTAATAATTTATTACTCACGCACATATATTTCCATTCCTTTCGAGGACGTGAGATTACAGCAAAATGGGTACTGCGTACGATCACAGTATCACAATCCCAAGGATATTATGGGTGTACAAGGTTAAGCGGCTTCACGTCGTGTGAAATTGCGAAAACGGTGCCTGAGAAATGAAACTGATTTCATTTTCCTTCGTCGAATCTGCCAGGATGGATGCAACGGGCGGGGAAGGTAAGAAGCGACCTATTCGATTATCCTAGTGGACCGTTAGAAAATGCGATCTTCTAGGAAGTGCATAGTACACGGTTAAGCCTGGAAATAGATGGAATCAGGCTTGGTAATGTAACGGAAGGCGGAAGATTTACATGAGGGAGAGCGAAGGAGAGGGAAGAAATGAAAAATACGAGGGAGAGAGAAGCCTGCAAGTAGAGTCGGTCGGTCGGCCAAAGCGCCGTGTGGCGCGTAGCCCAGTAGCACAGATCGCATCACAGTGGTTCTCAATCCCGTCCGAGATTTCCTCGTCGATTCAGAGGCCGAATTAAAATTTTAACAGGCAACACGCCGCCCATCTTCTTTCCTCCTCATCCAATTTGCCAGAATCGGGGCATAAGCGGTAGTATCCACCGTCTGTAAACTTCGAGCTAATAGCTCTCCAGTTCCTCCATTTCTACTCGCGTATATAGCTCAAGGTCATACGATTATTAGGTAGAAGACACCGTCAATTTTTAATGCACGATATCCGGGGGATACTTAAACTTGTCCACTGCCTTCCCAAGTTCGCACCGCCGGGCAGGACTCCATAAAGTAATCCACCGCAGGTCCACGCGTGCGAGGATTCAAGAATCGCGATATCATCTTCCACGGTATTACTTCCCTGACCCGTACCACTGTGCCTCACTTAAAGTAACATAACTCCTGATCCCTTTTAGTTCGCCCCGAACGAAGGGTCTACGCGGGACCCTTTTTTATCACTCGTGACACCCCCCCCCACAAGCCCGGGGAGGAACTCCGGAAAAATTTCCCGATCCTCGGAAAATAATTCCGGCAGCACCACCCTCCCGTCATCCATCATCGTCTCGCGCTCCGTGGAAATCGTGAGGAGAAGAGAGCGAGGTATTATCTAACCGTGCGGTTAAACGTCCTATCGAAACCTCCGACATTTCGGCGTAATAAGCACAGAGAGAGAGAGAGAGAGAGAGAGAGAGAGAGAGAGAGAGAGAGAGAGAGACGAAATCTTCCCTGCATTTAATTCCGAGTTTTCGTCCTGCCTCCCTTCCTCCTCCCCACCCCCCCAATTAGGCCTCCGTACCGACTCGCTTTTTCGGGGTAGGAGAAAATTTCCCCGGGGTACGGTGTCTCGGGTGGTGGAAGAGGGGCGGAGGGGGGGAGGGGAGAGTACGCGAAGCTGGGAAACCGGCAGGAACGGTGGTTTTCAGATGAGAACCGGGGGCGCACGGCGGAGCTTGCGCTATCGTCTTCGGGGGCGCGGACTGGCGCGGTGCCGGTGGCGGTATCGGGGCCGGTCGAGGGAGGGTGGAACACCGGGGGTTCGAGGGGCCTCTGACGGGTCATGGCGCGACGTCAGCGGGGGCTGGAGGGACACCGGGAATTGCAGGGTTCTAGGCGCGAGGTCTTCTCGCTCGCTGGGTGGTGGCGCTCGAGGTGAGCCGCCGCGGCAGCGGGGAGGGGGAGTCGAGACGTGGGTAGGAGTGGGGGAAGCCTCCGTGGCGTGGTGGCTGTCTCGCGGAGAGGGGGTAGCCGCGCAGCGGTGGGGGTCGGCCCTGGTGGTGGGGAGGACGGGTCGATGATGCCGGCGGTCCTCGACGACACGAAACGCCAGTCAGTCTCTGGTCCACCCGAAGCCGCGCTGTTAACCTTCTATCTCATCGAACACCGCTCGCCGCAGCCATGGGTGACAAGGTTTGTGATCGCTTAAACAGCCACGTCCTGCCCGCGGGCCAGTCTCCGTTAGGAGAACGGCAGCTTTTTCGGGTTTAGCAGGGATAGAGAGAGCTAGAAGGGAGATGGGGAATACGGAGAGCGAGCGAGTACGTGAGTGCGAAAGGGGCAGGGGCGTGAGAGTAGAGGAATGAAAGATCGAGACGGTTAGGTGGATATTTGGAGCGAGGAACGGATGGTACGAAGAGTGCCTATTTCTTTTTCGAGTGATAACGCAAGGGAGTTACGATACGCGGGTGTTCATTGTGCGAGCTCGAGATTTTCCTTCCGCAAACGGAACGCAATCGGGGAGCCACCTCGCCGTTATCTTCGCACGGTAATTTATGGAAAATCGTACGGACGGAAAGAGGCGAGTCCGTGGTTTAACCACTGCCGAAGAGGAGTTTCGATCCAGGGAGGGTGAGGGTGGGAGACGGAGCGGGAGGGGGAGAGAGAGAGAGAGAGAGAGAGAGAGAGAGAGAGAGAGAGAGAGACAAGGAAGGGTCGTGCCTCGGAAAGCTCTGCGTTCCGTGCCCCCCTTCCCCCCCTCTGGCCCGTTTCTCGCCATTTCCTTTCTCTCTTGGCTCTCTTTCTCTCCCTCTCTCTCTCTTTCTTTCTATGTCGAACTCTCGCTGAATCCGCACCGAAGTAGTTCCTCTCGGTGATTCGTTCTGTCAGTGTCGTTTCCAGGAAAACGAGGAACTTCTTCGATCCGAAAAAAGCTACCCCTCCCTCGCTCTTTATTTTTCTTCCTCTCCGGCGGAGCAGCGCCTGGCCCGGGATGGTAAATCTTTCCTAAAAATTGCTAGCCTTCGGTTTTTTGGATTTTCCATTGTTTCTCTCTTTCTTTTTTTTTTTTTTTGAACAGCGCCACTCGCAAGCTTCCGAATCTATTTGGCCCCGACGTCATCGTCGCGATCTTCCAGCTTAGCATACGCACACTTCGATCACGATAGGGATACGATCTAACCGTGCCTCTCGGCAAATCCCAGCGATCTGGCAAAGCGAAATTTCCATTTGGTCCAACCGTAGAGTCGCGGAGCCTCCCGACATGCCGAGTGTTTCCAATCATAGATTACGTGCGGTTTCCTGACCCAATTGTCCCGCTGACGTTATTTGTCAGACGTCGCTCGCGAGTGTGTTCGTGAAAAGGGGACGAGAAAACTCGAGGCTTTTTTTGGGGGGGCAGTAGCCCAAAAGGGGTGTTGGTGAGCCATTCTACCCGAGCGTACATGCGCAGACGATTCCAATTGCGGGCTCATCGCGACAATTTTCCTACCGAAAGTAGCCCCGTAAAAGAGCGCAGCCGATTACCCGGGAAAATCTCCCTATTTCCTTACAGCCGACTTGCCTCTGACCCGCGATTTTCATTCCTCCCGCGAAATCTCGGCAATTTGCGCGTATTGGCGCGGAAGTAAGCGGATTCGTTTGCCAAAATTGCGTCTTCGCCCCGGCATCATCCTCCCTGCTCATGACACAAGATAGGATCGCCCAAGGACGGTTCTGCCAAAATTTTCTCCCAACGCTCGTGCCTCCCGATACGAGTCGGACTTAGCGATTTTCTTCGATGAGCGCTTCTGCGCAGACCATCGCCCAGTCCCCTCGTCCCACGATCCTCGAATTCTTGACAGAAAATTCCATCCTCGGAATTTTTATGGGATCCAGGCGCCGGCAGGAAGTGCCGACTAATGCGCGGCCAATTCGGATTTTTCGCGTTGGCTTCGTTAAATATTTTTAATTTGATCGATTAGCCGTGCCCGAGTAGGACGCACCAGCGGAAGGATAGAGGCCGATATTTTTAGAGTGCTATTAAAGTACCGTTTCCGCGAGCCTTACTTTGCGCAAACTCCCCGGAAGCAAAATAAATAGTCGATATTAACGCGATAAAGGATCGGCCCGTGGGTTCGAAACGGTGTGCAATCCGGCACGAGAGGCGTGTAGGTCGGACTGCCATTTCACCTCTTCCGCCTTATTATAATTTATCGGAGAGCCTTCGATTATGGCAATCCATCGAGGAGCGTGCAAAAACGAGCTCGGTCCTTTCGGTGATCGAAGCGGTGCCTAACCTCGGCATATAGACGTTTCGTGACACGCCCTCGATTACAGGCTCCCCCATCGTAGATTTTCATTATCCAAGCCCCCACCTACATCAATCTCTTTGTGTTCCTCAATGATTCTCCTTACCTTTCCATAGCGGCCGATTATACGATTTTTCCACCGTACTCTCGACAGTCCTTTACCTATTCATCGCGTACAATAATACTCCGTCCTGGTACGCGCGTAGAGGACGCGTTCATAGTCGTAACCAGCTGATCGGAGTAATTCACGGTGTTGACGAGGTATCGTTAACGAGAGGACCGATAGGCTCTTCGCTTCGATATCGATCCGCGCGTTACAAATAGCCGCCCGTAGGTCCCGCCGTAGACGAGGATCGCAATCGTCCAGCTCGTTTTTTTCCTCCTTTCGATCCGTCGACGACACACGAACCTCGCTCGCTTTCACGGACTGGACAAACCGCTCCGTGCGCACGAGTTCGCGACTGGTGGTCCAAGGACGCTCCCGTCAATTGAAAAGGTCGATCCTTTTAAGAGGCCCTTACCAACGTTTTCCATTCATTGAAATTTCTTCGGCCGCCCGTCTAACTTCCGCCTCTCTATTATCGTGGCTCGTCCACCGCGATACGGTGCGAGCTGTTAAGCGTTACCTCGTCCGACGTAAAAGACTTCGCGATTGCATCGAGCGAATTACGATTTCTTTTTCTCTCTCTTCTCTCTCGTACATCCTCATTATCGCGCCACGATCCTCGATCGTGAATTATTTCCGTGCGCGCGCGCGCGCGATCATTTTCCACGTACGCCGAGAAGAGTTGTATCATTGCGCAGCATTATCGATTTTGGATCGATACACGCCTAATTGCGTAGTTCCCGTTAATCGTGACCTCGACGACGATATTCTTGATTTGCGTGAGACATTTTAATGGATACTCCGCTCCGCGCGCTATGATTCTATCTTTCGCGATATGGATTTGCGCCCCTTGCGAGCTGACCAGGTCAGTTACATAATCCAGTGACGCCCGTTCATTCGGCGCTTCATTGCTACATTATCAACGAATCGGCGATACGTTACGACGGATGATAAGAGTGAGACCGTTTATGCGAAAGCCTCGCCAGTGACATCGGCTATTTAACTTTCGATTATGAGTGCACGATCCGAAACCTCCTCGCGCGCGAGGAAGGTGCTTCGCACGAAATACGCGTCCGCCCGTGGTTCCGCCAAAATGCCAAAATCCACAATAACGCGGCTATTTGCTAGCGACAATTACGACAGCCGCTTTATCTCCCTTATCTTCGTTACATTTACCTGTAAAGTACCTGTGCCTTGATTACGCGCAATGCCTAACCATCGAAAGTACAATCGCGGATTGACCAACTAAATATGCTTGAGCGAACTGGAAGACTTTGCAGCCTTCGCCTTTGTCTCGCACGAAATCGCCGGAGTCTCTTATCGCGAACCAGAGGAGAGCGAATTTACCTCCGACTGCCGATAGATATCGAAGATATACCCGATGCGTTGCGAGCTTGGCTTCTCGGAAAATTCGCCAGAGATTCGACCATGACGACAAGATGTCGCTGGGAGATAAGGATAAAGTTAGCCTCGTCCTCGATATATCCCGAAAATTTGGTCCCTCCCATCCGGGAGAAGAAGGAAGGCTGTAGGACGTGTCCTTAATGCTGGATCGTTAGGTACTGGCGCCACGTTGAGCTTAAAGGCGGGGCCTTCCTCCAGGCCAGAAAACCAGGCTCTCCTTCTACAAATTGTTTCGTATTTCTCCGCGAACGTGCCAAGAGGCTGTCCAAGGAGGGACGACAAGACGGTGGTTTTCAAGCCACGATGATTAACCAGTCGACCGACGGCCGGTCTTTACCTACAAAAGGATGCTTTGCTCGATCGGCGAACCGTACGTCAAGAATCGAAGCGACTGACGAGAGCAAAGGGAATCAGCTTTGATCGAGGCTAATTCTTTTCTCCGGCATCGCGATTATCGAATCCTCGCTTTTAATCGAGTTGTTTTGCAAGATAGAAATTTCTACTAGACGACTCTTCCTTGGTTGAGAGGTTAGGCGGGGATGACGTCGAGAGAATCGAGGATGCGAGTGAAGAGGCGATGGTAGCCGAGGCATAGTGGCAGCGATTTCTGTGAAAAGGGCGGAGGGGTTGGTAACAGGCGAGGAGACACGACGGGGGTTGTAGGTGGTCGTAGGTGGAAGGGCCGCAGACTAGATGGCGCCCAAGGCGAGTTACGTTCTGGGGCGCCTATCGATCCTAACCTATTTATAATTCATCTGACATTTCGATTCGTACGATAACGTAGGCCAATTCCGTCCTGCATTCCCTTTATAACACCGTCGTCCAATTGTCGTTGCTACCGTCGCCCCTCTATTCCACTTTCTTCCTTTCCTTCCCGGAAAGAGGAGGCGTTTCCTCATTTCTGGCAACCCTTGCATAGCACCAAGTGGGAAGAGCCATTGGAGATACTTGCTGCCTCGCCTTTAATTCTTTCGCGATGCTTCCCTCGGAATAACGTATCGTAGAACTTGCAGAGAAAGTACTTCGTCCGATTCTCTAAAAACGATTGATTTTTTTTTTCAACGCTCCCTGAAAACCCTCGCGTAGCACCAGGTAGCACCAGTGGAGCACCGGCTCGTTCGGCCATTGGAGACACCCACTGTCTTGCATTCGGCTCTTTTTAATCGAATAATATATCGCATAATTCCAAGATCGGTACTCTTCACGACATTGTTGTTATCGTGATAGCGTTAATCCTTTTCCTCCTTCCTTAGAAATCCTTATCTGCCATCAGATCGGCAGATTCGTTGGGCCATTGGAAATATCTGTCCCCTTCTTGGCTTCCCTTTCGGGCCACTTTGCACGGTGCGTCACGGATTATCACTTTCTTTCCGTAATGTGAACTATCCAGGGAGATCGATGCCTTGCATATTTTAAGGGATACCTCCTAAAAGTGGTCCCGAGATGTATATGTGCACAGGCACTCTCGTCCCCTCTCGATCGATGCCGACGGCGTATATAATGGCTTTTATTTCCTTGGCGACGTTTTCTCCGAAATAACGTATCGCGCAGCTCGCAGACTTCTCTGTCATTGTCATCGCGAAAGGATTAGTTTCTTTCTTTCTCTCGGAATACTCACGCGTCATATTGTTACGTAATATTATATAAAT